>BQNB010040632.1:0-20471 GCA_026074375.1 Tanacetum coccineum
TGGATTTGCTGTCAACAGAGAATCTGCTCGTGATGTCTACTCCAGGCACTAAATCATTTCCATTACAAAGCTTCAGATTGTCGAATGGCATAATTACAAGCATTTGGATTGGATCACAGTTCATATAAATGATGACAAGCTATATACATTCAAAGAAGGCGATTACAAGAGGCTTTCCTTACAAGACATCAAAGACATGCTGCTACTTCTAGTTCAAGACAAGCTAACAAGCCTCACTATTGAAAAACGCCTAGCTCTGAATGTTTCATTGTGAATGTTTACAAGAAGCATTGTCGTCCAAAGGCGTGTGGAAGATCTTCAGTTAGATGTCGAAAGTTACTAAAAGAAGCTCAACCTCACAAGGCCGGACACGTACAGATCAGATCTTAAGAGATTGCCAACATACTCAGCATACCCAAATCCTAGAGGCTTTATATATCAGAATAAAGACAAGAAGAATTGATGCGTATCGATGAACTCCACAAATTCAGTGACGGTACACTCAACGATGTTCGGACTGCTCTTGATGATATTCTAAAGAGAATCAGGATGAAGTATCTGCCACAGACGTACTGGAAAAAGGTAGACAAGGACAGAGCAGGAGCTATGATTCAGGCGATTGATAAAATGCTCAAGAACAGGAGGATCATGCGGAGTCTGGAAAAATTTGTTGGTGGGAGACCGTACAAGGGAGACTTTCGGCTGCTGCAAAGGACCATATAATATCATATGATGTCCTCATCATAACAGGTCAAACCTTGTAAATAATAAACACTTGTGAATTTGTATATATGTAGTGTAGACTTAATGGTGATATTAAGGAGTGCTCGAGTACAAAATTTTCAAGAATTTCTTAGTAAATTCAAAAAAATTCAAATTATTGTACTCAGCGCTGTCTTATATAATTCCCTCATAATTTGAGGGGGAGCATTAAAATGTTCATGTTAGATATTGTGTGTAACATTTTATCCCTGAACGTTTACTCAATTGATATCTAAAATATCAAGGGATTAACATTTTGGATAAGGGGAGAAAATGTGATTAAACTATGATTAAAATGAACCTAATTTATACTGAAATGTGATCATATAAAATGGACTCAATGCACTCCACACTTAGCATGTACTACGATTATGATGCACATGTTAAGGGGGAGCTTTTAGTGATGATGAAAAACTCTTAAAGTGTAAATCTTTTGATATTTATATCAACACTTTGATTGAACTTTTCAATGCTTTTGGCCTTGATTGTGATGGAATACCCAAAAGACCAACCATGTACTTAAATTTATGAAGTTATAAGGTGGTTAGGTATAGGTATTCAAATCCCATGATCCAGCCAGAACCGGAGGGATCTACCCAGGGATATCCACTAGATAGTGTAGAAGTCCTTAGGTATGATACAAAAGGAGAAAAAGTGAGAATCAGGAATAATGCCGACTGAGATGGAGCTAACACTGGAACAACCCCAACAAGGTGTTAGTTATGAAGTCTCGGTAAGCATTGAAGGGGTTGAAGAATGAAAAAGAAATGTAAGGATAAAGGGTGTAAAGAAAGAAGCCCTTCATACACTTAGGTAGAAACCGGGTCAATACATAAACTGTCAGAAACACTAAGTTGTTGTCTGACATTGAAGACAGTCATGGACCCAGTGACGCTATGCACAACCCTTCCTAGCCACTCAAGGTCTCTCAAAAGACTCTTGTTTCATTTCTTATGGAGATTACACATATTTCTATCAACTTTCTCACTCTGAGTTAGTTGATATTGAAAAGCTGGCAGTCTGCTTCAGCCTCTGATCACCAAAAGCAAAGTGCACTATTGAGTCTATAGCCAAAAGAGATAATCCATAAATCTCATTAGGACACTTGTCAAATTATGCTTGCTTAGTTACATAATGTAAATAACAAGATATATATATTAAGAGTCCTACGCATTATCCTTGTGATTTTGCCAGAACATCCGAGTGATATAATTCATAGTGAAGATGGAAATCCTGCTTGAGCCAACATCAAACAAGCTCATGGTAGGTGACTTGGGCGACTCTATATGAATCAAACTTGTGACAACTGGAAAGAAACGATGGTGCGATTCTATAAGAATCAAACTTGTTCTAGGCTATGAATTGACGATTGATGATGAATTGTTGAAATGATTAACACTCTCGATGTGTCACAAAACCACTTTAGCAAGTGACACGTCGATTGATTTTCAAATCAATTTTTCTATTCAATCGGTGAGACTTCGTCTTGCTGGTTCACTCATATCATGTTATCTGCTTTGAGACGCTCCGGTAATGAGAACGGCTAGTGCAGATGCGAAAACCTGACAAGGAGATTCCTTAGAATTCTACCTGATCTCAAACAGTATTTATACTAATCAATGGGGAACCGTGGTTATTACAACCGTATTCGATAAACTAACAAAGACACTCTTGTCCATAACTGTTGATTATCACTAACCTAAACCTGCAGGTACTCTCGACGATTGGTGCAGCTAATTCTCGACGAGTCATGATTCATAGCCACATGCTCATACCCGACCGACAAACATAAAGACATCATGAAAGCTCAAGTACATGTTTCAAGACTTCCGCTACTCTGATACCGTACGTATTTCTTGAAGTGACGAAGTATTAAAGTCAAAGAATTTCAAAGAAGTTTTTGTCACTCTGATATCGAACGTCTGTCTCAAAGTGACAAAGTGTTATAGTTAAAGAACCTCAAGAAAGATGCAATATTAAAGCTTTTCAAGATAACATATCAAGAAAGGTATGAGCATGTCGGTCCAAAAGTCACAAGTTCACAAGATGGCAAAGTTTACAAGATGGCGAATCGAGATTATGCTTGGTTGATGATCTCAAGGTGTTCAAGATCACATTTTCACATTCAAGTCAAAATAAAGGAACAAATTCAAGCCTAAAGTCAATGATCACTACATCAAATCACAAGTTAATGATTAAAGTTAAAGACTACGAGCTCAAGACTAAAGATAAAGCAGAGTATGCTAGGTTTAAGTTTTTGTAAAATGGAGTGACCTCCCTTAGGGGGAGATTGTTAGGAACACTAAAGTGTCGGTCACTTCCATATATAATTGTAGTTAGCTCGTTAAGTTAATTTTTGGAAACTTACTAGGCTAGTTAGCTAAAAGCCCATAGATAAACCCATGAAGGCCTAAGCCCACGATCCATTGTAAGTATATCCACACCTCTCCATGCCTTGGAGAGGTGGTTGGTTGCTCATTTTTCACACATTAATACAAGTTCTCTTATATGTTTACTTTCTCTCTCTAAGTGTTCATCCAACCCTCCCTCTCACTAAAACAACCTCTTTCCCTCTCTTTAAGTATGTTATTAGATTAGTATTCACCCCTTTTTACGTTAGTTTAGGTTTAACTTAGGATAAATTAGGACTAACTTAAATAACTAAAATACTGATAGATTTAAGTATTAACACACGCTCTTAGTGATCGACACCCTACTTACCAACTAACCTACAACTGATCAGGTACACTGCCCGTTAGTGTTTGTTAATAGGTAAAGTCGGCAAAATAAAAATAACAAAACTTGAATATAAATTACCTATGCACAACGAAACATTAAGTTTTTTGCGCCGTTGACGGGGAGTGAGTTTGTTTAATTCCTATTTATTAGTTTTTTTAGTTTAGGTGTAGCGTAATTTAGATTAGTTTAATTTTTTGCTTTTGTGTGTTTCCTTGTTTTTGTTTGTTTGTTTTTGTTTTTGTCTTGTGTTTCTAGTCAGGTCAAGATGAATGATCTAGACATCACAATGGAAGAGTATATTCAGCTTGAAACTAAAAAAGCTCTTAGACGCGGTCAAGTGTATAACTCGGAAACTGCTACGTATGGTAAGATCAGGTATTTTGAAGGTATTGACTACTTTAAAAATTTTAAAACAGAATTCCCAGCTATAGTCTACAAAGATGGTTTGACATCTGAACCAGAGGTCTCACCGAAACCTACAGTAAGTCTTCATCATGTCAAAGAAGTTGATTTACAATTTGAAATATCATTTGTCGAATCCGACGATGAAGATTACACTGTTTTATACGATAAGGATTCGTTTTCTTATAAAATATTTCTATCCAACCATTTGATAGTGTTATTGATGCTAATGTTGATACCTATTCCCATGAGTTTGATGAATACTTTGAAATAAATCATGATGCACCCAGTAAATCTTTTACTACTAAAGATTTTGTTATAATGATTAAAGTCATGGTTTGAAAATGTTTTAATGAAGGGATGCCATTAATTTTTATTATTAAGAATTTATATGTGCCGTTTGGCATTCCCTTTGACCCCAAGTTATTTTATAAGGATGGTTCTTGCACTAGTGGAGTAGAGGCCAAGGTATGTTTATTTTATTTATTAAAATAATCAGTCTCCTAGATCGAATACGACGTATCGACCTTAAATCAATACGCCATATCAAGAGTTTTAACATAATTTTGACTAGTCAACTCTTTGATTAAATACGAAGTATTGGATAAGCTCCAATACGGCGTATTCATGTGGGTGTTTAAAAGACCCACTGATACACCAGATCAGATTTCACATACATATTTTTTACTCCTAAACGTTTTCACCACGGTTAAAATCATATTCGAGACACCTTTCGTTTCGATAATCTATTCTTGTTATCTAGCTTAATCCCTCTCTCGAATTAAGGTAATGAATCTGATTCCTTTTTTTATTTATTGATTTTAAATTATAATTAGGCTCGACTTTAAATTTAGGTTTTTTATTGTGGTTTTGATTGAGCCCATTCCTATGTGTTTTATCCCATGGTATGAGAAATGGTTGAATTCGGATTTAGGGTCAAACGGGTAGAAATGGAGTAACCCATTTGGTTTTATATATTAGGAACCAATACGACGTATTTGATCAAACAAATACGGCATATTGGATCTTTTTTAACTCTAATTACCAGAGATGTACCCGATAGAGGACTGATGACGCCAACACCTCAACACCCCAGCAGACCGAGGACTAGCCTGATCCTTGATCTTCCTATCCCTTGATCCATATGGTTCTATCTTTTTGTGGACATGTTCTATCATTATCTTGTTTGTATTATGATGTATTCGGATTTTTCACTTATTATTATTTTGACATCGTATATACTATGATATGACTCTTTGGTTCACTCTTGAAAGGTGGGATTAATGGAGTCTGGCAGTAAGTTCAACAAACATTCGTAGAGACATAACAAAGATTTTTGATTTTTGTTTACTAATTACTCATGAACTTATGGATGGAGACGATGTCAAGACCGAGAAAGATAGATAGTGGAGCTGGAAACAAGTCTAACTTAAAGACTTTTTTGTAAACAAAAGTGCTTGCTGGGAGACAACCCAAAATGTAAATTTCAATTTGTTATCGAGTCTGTCTTCCCAGGTAGTCGATACGACATATCCAAACTCTATGGATACGGCATATTGACCCCACCTAGACGTTATCTTTTTTATTTTCCTGCACTTTAAAACTTTATTGTCAGACTTGTCGATATGGCGCATTCGTTAAACGAATACGGTGTATTCACCTCTGACTCGTACTTAGGATTTTTCCTACAGGTCTTAATACGGCATATCCTCAAACATAGATACGACGTATCGAATTCCTGTACAGATCCAATTTTAGTTTTTATTTTATTTTCTAACCGACGATTATCCAGAGATATAATTGCACTTGTTTTCTGAGCATTAATACATGAACCTTACTTGACGATTGAAAGAATTTTGTGATGCTTATTTTCTGGAATTCTATGTGTGTTGTTGTCATGCTGATATCCAAAGGAATTTACAACACACATCCTTTGAAGGACTAGTGATTCACCTATTCGGGGGATCGGGATTGATTAAACCAAATAAGAATAAACATGGTTCTAGTGAGAAAGTGGAGAAATAAAAGATGTATTATTAGAAAGAGAAAGAGAAATACAAAATGAACTTCCACCAACCCCTCATGGAGAGACATGGGGGGTATTTATAGCCTATACTAAAGCTAACTATACCACATATACAATAATAACCCTTGCGTGTCACGCAGTGTCCATAGCTAGTCCAATTCACGTGTAAGACGCTATCTTTACAAAATATTTAGGCTAACAATCTCCCTCCAAGATGGTGTCATACGTGAATTGGTTATAATGTTTCCTACAAGCAAAAATAAAGTAAAATGATAAGATAGAAGTCCAGCATTCCTTGAGATTGTCTTCAATGACCTTGATCTACTTGAATGCTCCAGCTTTATTTCTTCAGCTTGTAGAATCTAGTTGAGTTTTTACTCCCTCTCAACTAGTAGGCTCTTTTTTAGCTCCCTCCCAAACAGACACCCTTGAGACTGATTAAGAATCAATGAGAAGTCTTCTTAAGGACCTATTTTCTTATTTAGGATACACTGTGGGAGGGATGATATCATCAACATCGTCTCACTTAGGAAGCATTCTAGTCCCAAAGTACACACTTTATCACTTTTCTGAAGTCCCCAGAAAGACATGGTATGACTTGCTATCATCATACTAATGTGTACATCTTATAACGAAGTACACACTTTATCCCATTTTTGAAGTAAAAAACATAGCACCAAAATCAATTAAGACTAGGAAATGCACTTTTCTCCCTCCCGAAAAGACATGGTAAGACTTGCTACACCAAAGTCAACTAAGTCCCGAGTGTAAGCAATTTATCCCTCTATGTAGTCAAAATGGTAACATCAAAGTTAACTAAGTCCCGAATGTACCCATTTAAATTGTTTCACCAAAGTCAACTAAGTCCTGAGTGAAAGCAATTTATCCCGCCGCTATGTAGTCGAAACGGTAACATCAAAACGGTAACATAAAAACAACTAAGTACCAGATGTACACATTTATCCCTCCAGGATGATGACTAACTGAGGAATCATCCTACTCATGTGTACATCGTATATCAACTGGGACTGCTTACTTAGCTTCATAACCCATGATTTCATAAGAATTCTCTGTGAGAAGATGTCGAATCATACTCTCTTAACAATTCTCTCTTGATCAATCCGAACTAAATCCCCTTATCTATTCTGTTGGCTAATACTGATGACTATTGGTTGAAGCATAATCCTTCACTTGTGACTTAATCTTGTACTATATGTGTGAAGAAGGACCGGTGCAAAGGCAAATCTCTGAGTACCATGATCTCACCCAAAAGTATACAAAAAATACATCACCACTTGAAATCTCCTACTACGTGAGGACAACTGAGCACTACAATGTAACGCTTAATGTGATAGACTACTGACGTGTGGGATATAGGCGAAGAAAGAATCACAAAAAATTGCTAGATCTCCAAGTCGTCGTCCTAACACAAGGTCAAAACTTCGTAGAGGAGAAAGAAAGAACCGAAGACGAAATAAGTACACTCCCTGTGAAATATTACTTCAACCCCAAATGAATAACATAAGACAAGAACTCCGTAGTCATTAAAATTCAATACTAGCCATTATGAATGAAGGTGAATTTTGATAAGGATCGTTTTAGTGTAATGTATTGTGTTTTTGGTGTTGTTGTTCGTGATTTTTAATTGATGTGTTTAGATTGTTAACGGATATCAGGCTCAAAAGATTAACATAAGCACGGCCCGTCCAAGTAAGAAAACCTGGTCACTTAAACATTACCCGACATAATAGTGTTTTAATACACGATTTAATCCATTAAACACGAGCCTAAAGTATATAACCTGGCCTGCTATTAAATCTGGTCTAAAACATATACTAGGCCTAAACCTTATTGATTGAGCAGTTTTACACACGTAAAATATAATATAAAATATAATATAATCCCGAGAGTAATTAAGAAAGTTACCAAGTTACCCTTGATAAAATTCACTCTCAAAAATATATATAATATATATTAATACGTATATTAAACCGGGTAAGGATGATCACCCGGGTCGTTTCCCCAATGACTCGTGGCAATGGAAACTCGTTTACGTTTGGATCCTGTTTTGATAAGAAAGAGAGATATTTTTGATTTAATTATATACTAAAAATTAAAGGCACATTTAAAACAACTAATTAACCAAATCTTAACTAATTACAAGTAAATAAAATTTATATACGGACATTTTAAGAAAACAAATGCAATTTAAATCCTAAAATTATATAATAAATTCCCAATTCTATAATTATTGCTAAGAAAATTTTAGGAAAATTAAAAAAAAATTTTAAAGGCCTTTTTGGTATTTTATATGAATTACACACTAATTAATCTAAATTAAATCTAAAAATAGAAATAAAAATTAAGAAAATACTTTTTAAGCTAACTTAATCCTAAATTACTTAAAAAGATGAGAAAAACATTTTTTATCACTAATTTTTCTATTTAAAAGGTTAAAATTAAAAAACTAAAGGTTTGAAAATTAAATGTTTTAAAAAAAACTAAATTTGAAAATTAATTTTTAAAAATATAAAACTTAAACTAAAAATTCTATAAAAATACTTTTTATAAAGAGAAAAAATGCAGAAAATTAATTTTATTAAAAGCCCTAATTTTAAACTATTTATTAAAAACTAATTTAACTAATTAAACTAAAAACCTAATTTTATTATTTATAAAAACTATTTTTATAAAACTTAAACTAAATCTTACCAAACAAACACATGGGCTAAAAATGACAAAAAGTAAAGACAAGGGTAGGCGGTGTAAATGTAGATTTTATACTAAAAACACAAAGATTGAACTAATGGCAGAAACAGCCCCTTAACCTAGGGACTTAACTAGACTAACTCTTAAACTAACAAAGGACTAACTGTGAAAAATTAAAAGGACTAATTATGCAATTAACTAAGGACTAACAAAGTAACCAACAAGGACTAACTGAGTAAACTTTAAACTAACAAAAACTATAAAAATGGACAAAACAGGCCCCTGAAGCAACTAGCAATTAACAACCAGCATCCTTTTTTAATCAAAAACAGCTTATTAACTAGCTTTTTAGGAACAACTTTTATAAACCTTAATCTCTAACTTATTTGTAATAAGCTGGTTAAGCTTATCAGCTTATAAGCTTTAACAACTTAGTATTCCAACTCTTAAACTAAATAAGCAAGGCAAATTTAAAATACTTGACAGATTTCACTACCTAATAAAATCTACTTATCAAACTTATTTTAGCAAATCTAAACAGCTTATCTACTCTTTTATGAAACAAACACCCCACAGCTTATGAAGAGAACAGAAATAAGAACGAATGTTAAACAAGAATAAGGTGTACCTTAGCTTTCCAGCTAGAACAGGAAAGAAATAAGCAGCTTATTGTGGGCTTATGGCTTAATCCACATAAGCCCTTAATCAATAACAAACACCTAATCTAATCCTATAAGCTGACCCTCAGCCTACTAAAAACCCCATTGAACACTCAACCATCCATTTCC
Organism: Tanacetum coccineum; assembly: GCA_026074375.1. Lineage (NCBI taxonomy): Eukaryota > Viridiplantae > Streptophyta > Magnoliopsida > Asterales > Asteraceae > Tanacetum > Tanacetum coccineum. The sequence goes on from BQNB010040632.1 coordinate 9,427, forward strand.
AATAAGAATCAAACCTTGAATCAATAATAACAATAACAAAAACTTTGACAGAATTTAAATGAAGAAGCAAATAGATATGAAATAATTCTTTTATTAATTCTGAAATAGTTTCTTACAATAAAAATAACAGGAAAATTGAAATTACATAAAAACTAATTAACAACTTGAATCGAAAAGTTTAAACTACTTAAAAAATAAAACTGAAAAATTTAAACACTAAAAAATTACTCTCTTCGTGTGCTGGAATGAGGGGTATTTATACCCGAAACTAGAGCTCCCATCCTTCTTCTCGATCCTTCTTTTCTTCATCTTGACCCTCCATCTCTTCTCTCTCCTTGTAAGCCGTAGGATTAGATTGTGTATAAACCCGGATCGATGATGTGGCTTGATGTGCTAGATATGTGAGTGTGTACACTCACACACGTCACATCACCAATCAAGATAAAGGCTAGAGGCTCTATGCGGAGGTGTAAGAGGATACGTTGACTAGAGTCTCTAAACCCTTAATACCACAAACAGCCACAACACAATTCTGGATTTGATACCACTCTCAGAGTACGCTTAATGATGATATAGGATCTAAGACACAAAGCTTCGAAACACAAACACCAAGATTTCGACAGAATTTAAAAGAAGATACGAATTATTATGAAATAATACTTTTATTAAAAACTGAAATAGAATCTCTTACAATACGAAATGAAATGAAATTAAAATTACATAAAAACTTCTAACAACTTGAATCGAAAAATTAAACTACTAACAAAAATAAACTAAAAATTAACCACTAAAAAACTACTCCCTGTGCTGGAATGATGGGGGGGGGTTTTTATACCCTAAGCTCGAGCTCACTTCCTTCTTCTCGATCCTTCTTTTCTTTTCACTGGCCTCCATCCTCCTTCTCTCTCCTTGATATGTTTTAGGCCGTTGTATATAGATGTGAGTCACCCGTATCATCATGAGTGGACCATGAGTGTGTTAGTTTGGTGAGTGTATACACTCATACACGTCACATCCACCAATCACGATCCTTCTTTTAGCCACGGTGGATTGGGTTAAGGTAAATTGAAAGTGATGGATGGGTTACGGGTTGTGAGGGGGCCATTAACCCTATGGTTAATTTGGATGGGAGAGTGGTTAAGAAACTAGGGTTCATGGGGTGTTCGTGTGTGTTCATGTGTGTGTGAGTGAGATTTGATCGAAATTGGGGTAAATGAGGGGAACAGTAACTGTAAAAGGTTTATAAGTTAACCGGGTAGAGGTGGGTTAGGGTTGGGTAGGATCGGGTTAGGGGTTGGCTTGTGATTGGTTGAGAGGGAGATCCACGGGTAGTTTGACCCGGGTATAGACCCGCGCTTTTTGCAACTATAGGGAAATTGCATTTCTGGCCCTTGTGTTTGGCAAGCACTTTTTCAAGATATAATTAACTTCCATAAATTGCAAAGTTAACCCTTGAATTTATAAAACAAATGGAATTGGGTTTTGGTTGAATGTGGTTTAGCTGTAGTTGACTGCAGAAGGCTGAGGCATGATTCTTTTGGAATAGAGTTGGGTTTGGTTGACTGTGGTTTAGCTGCAGTTGACTGTAGAAGGCTGAGGCATGATCTCTCTGGCTTCGGCTTTGATTTCTTTAGCTTCTTGATCACTCATCCGTTCTCGTGTTCGTTTTTGACTGAATTCTTGTGATATTTGACATATCCATACCTGCACACAATAAACTCAGATACAAGCACATTTTTGCCATTTTTGATCCGTTTTGGGTTTATTTGGGTTATTTTAAGCATAAATAGATATGTGTATTCTACACTTATCAAAATTCCCCAAACTAAACGATTGAAAAGTAGCAAAGAGTTTTGTTTGAGAGAGATAAGAGATCACAAGTTATAAAACACCCGAATTCCCATTTTTTAATATTTTTCTTTTTATGGATTTTCTTGATTATTAACTACCTAGCTACAATTTATTTGTGTTGACATAATGCAATGTTTTCATTATCACATTGGTAACTTTTAGGATCATAGAACAAAAAGCACAATTAAGCGTCTAAAAGATAACTTCATCATCCCCGATTTTTAAATATACACATTTAAACAATCCATAACAGTTTCATTCATTCATTCAAAATAAGTGTCTTTTATAAGTTACAACTAAAGATCAATCTTCTTCTTCACTAGAATAAACAACATTTACACCATCATCAATATCAAGGTTGACGAGGTCTTCATCTTTAGAATATGCTAAATCATGAGGAATGAGGTCTTCCTCATCAATAATATCATCGTCTTCATCAACAACATCAATGGTATCTGGTGGTACGTCAACATCTATTGATTGGCCATCTATATGCAAGGCCGTTATTTCCAATTCATTCAAACTAGTAGAAAGTGTGAGATCAGATGAGTTGTCGACATGTATAACATCAGGGTCGTCCTTTACCACAATGACAGTTTTGTTCAAAAACTTTTTATGACTCACATGTTCGATGACCTTCCAACCGAGTGGTCGTCTGGCCATATCTTCAAGGTAGAAGCATTGTTTAACTTTGTGTTGAAGAATGTATTGATTCATTTTAACGCATTCACCATTTCCTGATTGTGTTATGATGTTTCTAATTGACAAAATTTTGGATACGTCCTTTGTTGCTAGTTTCGAACCACTTAACTCGGAACAACACAGTTTTGAACGACAAATACAAAAACTCGAGGATTTGTTCAAGCTAACTGATAAGTGTAAAATACACATATCCGTTTATACTTAAAATAGCCCAATTAAACCCAAAACAGTCTAAAAATGGCAAAAATATGTTTGTTTTTGTGTTTTGTGTATGCAGGTACGGATATATCAAAATCATAAGAAAACCATCAAAACCAGGAAAACACGGACACGGGAAACGGAAGAGAACAAGAGAAGCCAAGATTCCAGCCAAGCCAGAAAAAGTTCAAGCTGTAGTCAAGAAAGTCAACCCGTGTCAAACCAAAGTCATCTCCAATGGACAAACCCACAAAACCGTTGTCAATTTAGTCTTCAAGTAGTCGCAAAGTTTACACAAATGGGTCCCTTGGACTCTAAATGGGCCCTTAAACCTTCAAAACCTTACCTGGATCCAAAAGCCCAAACCCTAAAGCCTATTACCCTATCCCATTCCCTTTTCATATAACCACAAGGACCATTTCTGTCATTCCTATAACTCATTTTACACTACACTTGTGCTAAATAACAAGAGGGGACCAAAAGTGCAATAAGCCCAAACTTTAAAACGAATTTACCCTTTTCAGTTAAAATAGGCGCCAAAACTATGGTTACTATTCATCATCTCTTTCGTTTCACCTAGCAGTCAAAACAAAGGGCTTCTCAAAATTGAAGGGTACAAACGACAATCCAAGTGGTCTACATCAAGCTGGCAGGGTGAGATAAGCCAAATCAAGAGCTCTCATTGGATCACTTAAGCTAAAAGGCCACGTGGCTATGAAGAAAGCACAAGGAGAGGTGGGTTTTACTCTATTTTCACTCACAAAACAAGCACAAGCTGTCACATCAAGGAATGACAGCTTGGCAATCCGTGGGAAAAAGATCATGATCCAAGGGCTCTAAATCATGATCCAATGATTAGGAAAATGAATGGTAGAGATTAGTGATGCAAGCAAGGGCCTAGAATCTTCTCTCAGCAACTATAAAAGGACCTCACCTCATACACACCCAAGGGAGTAGTGAGTAGCTTTTTAGTGTAGCTTAAAATTTCCTTTTTAGCTTATGTAATTTTACTCTCAGCTTTTGTAATTTCCATTTTTAAGTAATGTAATCAAGTTTAATTAATGAAATTCAGTTCTATTTCGTCATAAGCTCTTTTGAATTTTACTCATAGGCTCTCATTTTCCCTTTTCAACCTTTAAGCTACTATGTCACAAGCCCTCATAAGCTCATTTTCTGCTCTCACTAGTCTATAAGCTAGTGATTGAGCTTGTTTAATTCAGTCTTAATAAATATTTAAATCATAAAATCAGTTAATCCTATTTACCTTTGCTTTTGGATAAATAAGATATGGAAGGAGAGCTAGCTTTGGAAGAGCTCTCATAGACTATTACTGGCTTATCTATGATAAGCCAGAGCTAGTAGATAAGCTCTATGAGCCCATTTTATGCCTTTTGATAAGATAAGGGTCAAGTTAGTTCGTTTTTACTTGTTTATGTTCTTAGATTCCTAGCATGTAACTTTTGGTTATCTGCTTATTGAGTTTACATTTGTGCTTATTGATACTTAGTTGCTTATTTGAGTTTGTAGTGTTTATCTTATTTTGCATCTTTGATTATCTGTTTTAGATAAGATTAAGCATAGTATGATATAAGTAGTTTCACATTTTGTCTTAAAAATCTATAAAAACATAAGTAGTTTCGAGTGCTGTAGTCTCTAGACATTTAGCTTATTCAGTTGTGGATTTATGTTTATTAAGTTAGTTATAAGCTAGATTTCATCTGGTACTTAAGTCTTGTTAATTAGTTTTCAAAATCATAAGCTCAAATGAAATATGTCAATTCCTTAAGGAGTGTTTGGCATTAGCTGTTTTGACCTCAAAAAGTCAAAGGTTTTTGTGCAAATTATTTGAGTCAGCTTAAATTTCTCTTATAACCAATAGGAAAAGAGTTTTTAAAAGTTAGTTTTCAAAAATTAAAAAGTTAGGGCTTAATCTAGTTGTTTCAGCACCAGGGGAATTTGTAGCTTAAGTTTTGCTTGCTAAATTGGATCCAAGCTTATGTAAGTTTAAGTCCTTGTTTAAGTTGTGTTATTTGTCACCAAAGTAAAGCATCATAGTGCAGGATTACCCTTTTGGTAACCTGCATAATAGTTTTTTTGCCACCTAGCCCTCTTTTGCATCAGGCCGTTCTAATGACAGTTAGAGGCTGCTGATCTTTAAGCTTCTTTTTAAAAATTGTTGGTTTTAGTGTCTCATTTTCAAGTAGCTTATAATTTTTACTTAGTTAATTTATTTGTGTCTTACTTTTCTATTTTAGCTTATTTGCTTAGTACATTTACTTTTAAAAGTCAATAAAAACTCAAAAAGCCAAAAAAAACAGTAGGTAATTAAATTAGCTTTTTAAATTTTGATTTTTAGCTTAAGGTGTTTGATTTTATGTTCTAAGTTAGTTAATAAGTAGATAGATAAGTTTTTAAGAGCTTAAAGTTTAGTTTAGCTTAATGAGTCTTTCAGCTTAATTGGATTTTGTGTTTATTGAGTTTCATCCTGAGTTTGCCTTTTATATTAAGTTTCAGCTAGGATCATGTGTTTGATAGCCCTAAGTAGGCTTATCACTCCTAGGCTTTAGCACAATCATTAGCTTCTTAGAACTTCTTTTGTTTTAAAAAATAAGCTTATATTAAGCATTGTGCATGCCTTTAAGTGAAATTAAGCAAAACTGAGCTCAAAGCCTTAGTTTCTGTAACAACTTTTTAATAAGCTATTTTTGAGCTTATTTCTCAGTTTCAGTTAGTATTGTTTTTATAAAAAGTGCTTAAAATTAAGTCATTTTTAAGTTCCAATAATTAGTTTTTTATAAAAAGCAAAAATAAAAAAATAGCAAAAAGTGGTGTGTTGCCAGACTAGAACCCACGACCTCTCCCTCAAAGACCCAACGTGTTAACCATTTGCTTCAATAGCTCATCCAGTAACTCTTTCCCCCTAATAATTAAATACTTGATAGTCATTTTCCTCTTAAGCTTTTTATTATAAGCCGTAGCTTATAAAAGCTTTTTCCCGGCTTATTTGTTAAGCTGTGAGTTTTCTTTTATTTTTCCTTTGATCTTTGTTGCATCATAGACTTTTCTTGAATTTTTCACATTTTTCCATTAATTAGTTTATTTTTTATGATTTTTCGAAAGCTTTAATTTTAGAAAACTCATAAAAAAAAAGTTTCAGAAAATTACAATAAAATAGTTTTTAGTTTTATAAAAATTACTTTAAGGTTTACATTCAGTAAAATCATTCTTACACCTTTTAGATTTTAATTTTCATTTTTGAGTTTTTAATTTTAAGTTTAAAAATAGGATTTTAATTTTAAAAATAGTTAAAAATAGTTTTCTGAGTTTTTATGTTATTTTAGACTTTTCTAAGTTTAAAAATCATTTTTCTAAATTTTTAGAACTTAATTTGCTATTTTTTAGGATTTAATTAGATTAAAATAGTTTTTAATTCATAATAAATTCAAAAATAATCAAAAAAATGTTTTTCTTTTTCCCCTCACCAATCCCTGTTTTCTTTAAAATTTTCTTTTCTCCTATTTTAGGTTTAGAACATAAGTTTGCATTTTTAGGGGTTAATTTTAGTGTATTTGCTTATTTGTCGCTTTTAGTTGCTCCCGTTAATTAGTTTAAGTGTTTAATTGCTTTTAATTGTTTATTTTAATTGTTGCTTTTATTTAGTAGTTATAGATAATCAAAAATATCCTTTCTCTCATTCAAATCATAATCCGAGCTAAAACGTGGTTTCAATTTCACAAGTCGTTGGGGAAACGACCCGGGTGATCATACTTCCCGGTTAAATATACGTATTATATATTATATATATCTTTTAAGAGTGAATTTTCCTTAGGGAATTTTCTTAATTGCTCTTTTAGAAATATTATTAGTATATTTTATTGTGTATCAAATTTTTGGCGCCGTTGCCGGGGACTTGTGTTAAAGATTCCGTCGTTTACGTTTGTTGAGTTTGGTTTGAAGATCCTTTCGTCCTCGAAAGTTTCATTTTTGTTAAATATTTCAAAAATCCAATAAAAAAATTAAAAAATATAAAAAGTAAAAAATATTTTCTTTTTCTTTTTAGTATAGTTATCATATAATATAAAAAAATTGTCCTAAAAAAAAGAAATAAAATACACAAAGTTGGTAAAAGAACACCAACATATAATACCTTCAATTGAGGTATTATCATAAATAAGTTCCGGTGAACTTGAAAAGTTCCCAAATCGAACCAAAGATTCAAAAACTTGCCATTTGTGTCACTTACGAAATACGGCTCACCTTAAGAAGAAATTTTTAAGAGCTACCGTGAAGTAAGTTGATTATTTGGTTTTAAGTTGTCTTACGTGTATCCGTTTTAAATAGATTGTTAAAAATAATAATAATAATAATTCAAAAATCCATAAAAAAATTAGTGTAATTTTTGTTTGCTTTTTAATTTCTTTATTTTTAGTGCATGCGCACCCGATCTCAAGCTCGTAATCGAAATCGTCGACAACAATAATTAACAAACTGGTTATTGTTAGGAAGCCCGAGATTCCAATGGCGATAATGTAGTCATGGGTCAAATGCTACAGCTCCCATCGAGGGTCGAAGATGCAATTGTTGTACCACCGATAAATGCAAATAATTTTGAGCTCAAACAAACTTTGATTACTCTTGTTCAAAGTAATCAATTTACGGGTAAACAAGACCCTCATAATCATCTTCGATTTTTCAACAAGGTTACTTCTATGTTTAGACATCCCGAAGTTCCGAACACTTCGATTAAGCTTTTGCTTTTTCCTTTCTCTTTCGAAGGTGAAGCCCGGATTTGGCTAGATAAGGAACCACCTCGATCGATTCTAACGTGGATGATCTTGTTCGAAATTTAATAAACCAATTCTTTCCACCTTCGTAAACAATTACCTTCGAAACCAAAATCATACTTTTACCAAGAACCGAATTGAAACCTTCAACGAAGCATGGGAACGTTCAAAGAATTCCTTTGTCAATGTCCTCATCATTGTTCTCGGTATTACATCAATTTGATACGTTTTCAATTCTCTTGAATACCAATGATCAAGATGGCTAGTAGATTCCAGCCGTGGGTGGAAATTTTCTAGAAAGGTACCTCGTGATGTTTAGCCATTATTGAGCGTAAGTCTAAGGTCTCGTTATTCAAGAAGTCGTGAATTGAACAGAGCGAGTCCTACGAATGCTCCTGCTTTCTACTTCTACACCTTCTAATTCTCTTTTGAATTTCAACAACTCGCCGTCTTTCATGAGACAAAATGAATATTCGAGAATTGAGACGTTTAGAGAAAAGCGATTGTGAAAAACAATTGACTCTGCTACTGTCAAAGCAGTGAGTAAGTTTGTGTCACAAGTGGTGCAAAATCATGACATTCAAACAATTGTCCATTAAACAAGAATGAATTTGTCTGTTTTTCCTGATACATTCATACAATTCCAACAAACCACCGCCGTCGGAATCTTGTGCTCAAAGGAATCTCCTTAATTGGTAAACAAATGAGATCTCCCGGTTTTAATCATCAAATGTTCAAAAACAACCAGGGAAACCAAAGCGATATCAAGGAAAACAATTTCAATTCGAATCAAAACCGTGGAAACAATTTCAACCATCAAAACAATCAAGGTCAAGTTTTTCAACCACCAACCAATCAACCACCGGTTTACCAAGTTCCACCATATCAAACTCTTACTCCTCAATTCTGAGTGTTTCGAAAAACGGATTATTGAAAACTACGTCTAAGCCACGATACGGTGTTGAAGAATGTTCAAAATCAAGGTCAAAATTTGCAAAATCAAATGGCTAATGTCTACGGAGTTTTGTTGACAAATCTTTGTAATAATTTCAAAGATTCCGCCTCTACTTCGAATTCAAGAACTCTTCCAAGTCAAACCGTAACTAACCCTCGTCAGCAAATTAATGTTATCACCACAATGAGCGGTAAAAACTTGGTAATACTTTTGATCCCTCTTGTTCCTACACCCGTTGTTTCAAATCCTCAAAAAGAACCCGAACAAAACCCGGAGACGTCAACGGAAAAAGTACAAAATCCAAATTTAGAAAATACCGCACATGTCCCACCTCCGGAGGAAGAAGATTCCATTTTCATTGAAATTCCAAAACCAAAAGCAAAGAAAACTGTTAATGTTGAAATTCAAGATCTTAACTCTCCAAAACCAACGTCGTATCAATCTAAACTTCCATACCCCGAAAGGATAAAAGTTAGAGAGAACGATAAACCAAGTGCTCAACATAGGCCGGTTTTTGAAGATGTTTATACAACTCCGTTTAGAGATTGGATTGAAAGATGCTCTCGTCAAAATGCTAAAATTCAACAAATGGTTAAGCTCGTTGCTAAGGAACAAAGAGAAACTTAAAGAAATCGCCATTACAACCGTGAATGCTAAATGTTCTGCTATCATCATGAACAAAGTTCCCGAGAAGCTCGAAGATCCAGGAAAATTTCTTATCCCGTGTGCGTTACAAGAACATGATAGGACTAGTGCTTTAGCCGATTCCGGAGCTAGCATAAATCTTTTACCTTATTCTATCTACAAGCAAATTGGGCTTGGAGCTTTGACTCCTACTCGAATGACACTCGAGCTTGCCAATCGTTCCATTACACACCCAATGGGTATAGCCGAGGATGTTGTAGTTAGAGTTAATGGTTTTACTTTTCTTGCGGATTTTGTTGTGGTTAATTTTGTACCAGACCCGAGAGTGCCTATTATTCTAGGAAGACCTTTCCTTCGCACTGCAAAAGCTCTCATTGATCTATACGAGGAAAAATTAACGTTAAGAGTAGGAAAGGAAGAAATTGTTTATTATGCCAATAAATCTGAGAAAAACAAGGATAAGCATTTTGTTCACGCCATATCTGTCATCGATTTCTCGAAAGATGAGCCATTTAGTGGCAGTACCACTAAGCATTCTGATGCTCTTCCTCCTAGTTCTTCTCCGGTGAAGACTAGTGATAATCTTGAAAAGTTCACCAATGAACTAACTCCTCTTGATTCATTACCACCGGGTGATGACGTTTCAATCTTTAAAAAGGATTCTCAAGAAGGAAATTTTCAAGTTCATTCAAATCCTCTTTTTGAATTTGATGACAATTTCAAATCTAGCACCATAAATCCTCTTTTTGATGAGATGGAAGAAGATGTCGAGATTGAGAATTCCAACGAACCAGTGTTACTTCAAACACCTTTGTCCGATAAGGTTGAGTGTTTTGCTCCAGAAGACGATATTGATGAGATTGATGCTTTTCTTGCTATGGAAATTTCAATGGATTATGAAGAAGGTTATTATGATTCAGAAGGAGATGTACTTTTTCTTGAAAGTTTGCTTTGTGAAGATGCCACCCATAATTTCGCTTCCGAAGTGATTTTCGACCATGATACTTTGATTTCTTTTTCTCCAAGGAGTGATCCTCTTCACCATAAGTTCGCCGGAGAAGTCATTACACTTCCTTTAAGGAATGATCGTGAATTTGAGGAATATCTTAGTCTTATGTCTGTGCTTTGTAAGATTTCAACTTCCCGGTCACAGGAAAATGTTCATCAAAGTTTAATTATCGAGTCTCTTCCCGTATCTCCTATCCCCGTTGAGGATAGTGAACCCGTTCAAGAAGAGATCGATATTTTCCTTGTTCAAGATGATTTAATTCCACCAAGTGTTGAGAATGATGATTCCGAAGATGAAGATAATAAGTTACCTAACCTTGACCATCAAGATGATCCGTCAATTCCTCGTCCTTCACCGGAACCACCAGATGTTGAGAAATGTCTTGAACCCGAAGCGGGTATTTTGATAACCAAAGTGTTTAAAGGTGTTTCTAAACCTCATGATTTTATGGCCGATATTTTACCCACCCTTCCCACCCTTGTTTCTAATTTGACCTTCATTCTCTTTCTTTCTTCATTCCTCTCCTTCGGGAGTGAAGACACCATTTTTGACCCCGACATCATCACCTTTCCATTTTCTTATCTAGAGCCGGTGGCATTTTCAATGGACGTTTCTTGTTCTACATGTTGCTCTCCCTAAGGACAAATGAATTCAGGGATCGAGTCGAGCTTGCGACTCGGTGAACAAAAACAAGCCGCTTCGTGGGAGTTCACCCCATGCTTATCATTTTCTTTCTTCTTTCTATTTTCTAATAAATGATGTGTTGTGATGTATTGAGGCTAGCCTTTTCTGATTTTTCGTTGTTTGTTGTTTATTTTGATTTTTGTAGGATTGATCCAACAATTTTTGAAGCCTCTCGTGTTCGGTGTTGTGTCCCGGTTCACTCGAGCTTCCTATCCTT
>BQNB010040632.1:20928-47274 GCA_026074375.1 Tanacetum coccineum
CATATATACATGTGATGAGAAATCCACTTGCGCGTCTTTAAACCTTAACCCTTAGTATATTTTATGTATATATACTATTTTCCGTCCAATATAACTTATCTCTAATATTTAAAGAAAGTTACTATTTTTAGACCTTCCGTTTTTAAAACCAAACAATGATCTTAAAACTATTAATTGAAATAATATATTAACCTACTTAATTTTATCATTCAAAATCCTCATAATGTATTAATATTAATTAAAATATCCGTTGACTTTTACGTTGACCTTTAGTTTTGACCCGCTATATCTCAAGTTTTAAAACTGATAAGCCTCGCGGCAAAGTAAAACGTCATTACGAACAACTTTCGTGTTTCGCCGGAAGGCTGAAACGGACTCGAAAGTGATCAAATCATTTAATTAATAAATCTGCCATTTTTAATATTTATTAAAAATAACCTATTTTTCTACTAAAGTGTATATTTCGATTTCGTTCCAGTTTCTTCGTTATTGGGAGTTAAAAGTCCCGTTTTATATCAAAACGTCCGTCAAAATATAATTTGTTATATTTTGTAAACCAAAGTCTAACTTATCAAAGTCTCGAATCCCGAATCCCATGTTCCGATTTCTGATTTAAATTACTCGTTATATAAAGGCACTAAAGTCCATTTTTAGTCCAATTCTCGTCTCAAATATGTCTAATATCACTTATACATTAATATCAGTCCCGTTTTAATATTTATATCGTATTTTACTTAGACCGCGCAAGTTATACCGGATTTATCACATATAATCAATTCATAATATAATGAAATAATTTAATACTTTTAAACTAAACGCACCCTTTTTCGGTGTCACCACACTCAAACGCACCCTACGGCTGTTATGAACAGCCAAACGCACCCTTGTGCGGTTATAAAAACAAACCAAACAAACCCTTGTCGGGTTTAACCCGAACCCGACTCACTCCCGGTTGTCCCCGGCTGTCCCCGCAGCCTAGCCCGTCAACCCCGGCTGCTTCGACAGCCAACACAAACAAACGCGCCCTAATGGTTGTTAACCCTTAACCCGACCCGACAACCCTTCCCCCGGCTATACCCGGCTGTCCCACAGCCAACCCGATGACCCAACTCGGCTCGCTCTTTTGACAGCCAAACTCGACACCCTCCCCGGCTGTTTCGACAGCCAAACACGCCCCTTGGTTGTTATAACCTTAACCCGAACCAAACACCCCTGTAGGTGTTATCCAGCAACCAAACGCGCCCTATACTTTTTATAAACCCCAAACGCACCCAAATCTGTGACAACAAAGAAACGCACCCGCTGGTGGTTTGACCCGACACCCCACGCACCCTTGTGGGTCGTGGTGGCTTCAACCCGGACCAAACACACCCTTGGTGTCGGCTGGCACAGAACAAACACGAGCACCCCTTTTCTGCTGAAAACCAAACGCACCCTAACCTATCTTATTACAACCAACCACTCCCCGGCTGTGAACCCACCCCGAACGCACCGCATGGGTCGTTAACTGCCAAACGCACCCCTTTGGTGTTACACAAACCCGACGCACCCTTGGCTATTTTAATACAACCCAAACGCATCCTTGGTGCTGATAGCCACATATACAAACGCACCCCACGGTGGCTGTGGTGGTGGCGTGGGTTCGGTGGTGGTGATGGTGGTGTTATAAGGCGCGTGAAGGAGAGTGATGGTGGGGATCGGATAGATCCGGTCACGAGGAGCCTTTTTGGTCTTCGCCGGAAAACTTTTCCGGCGGCGGCCGGTGGTGGCCGGCGGCGGTGGTGGTCGCCGAAAAATACTTGAGAGAGAGAGAGTTTTCGGCGGCGGCGTGATGGTGGCCGGCGGTGAGGGTGGTGGCCGGATAAATTGGGGAAGAAAGGGAGAGTGTGTTATAATTTTTGTGTGTGTATAAAAGATGGAAATGAAATGAAATGTGTAAGATTTTTATATATATATAAAACTAAAGTGACAAGTTAAATAAGTTGAGGGGTTAAAAGTGTAACATTTTTATTATAGTTTTGATAAAAACGGTTCGGGACTCGTTTGAGCGACTTAACGGATGATTCAAATCTCGAAACTTGCGCCATTGTTTTTCAAATCATTTTTCTGATAAAAATGAGTATTTATTTGATAATATTTCAGAAATATTTTATAACATTTAATAAAATATCTGTTATTCAATTTGTGAACCGGTTACACTTTGTCCAAAATAAAATGGATTTCAACACGGATATTCGCGTTATCAACAAACGCTTTTAATTAAAAATGATGACTAATTTATTTAATATTTTTATTAAATAAATACTGATAATTAAAAACAAATTTAATTGCTTTTTGTGTGTCCGCGTTGTATACTGTTCGAATAATGTTTGCGGTGCTGTTTTAGCCCTTTTCGGCTCGTTTCCAGGTCTCGGGCAAAACTAAAAAGTTGTCAGGAATGTCATTCCACATCAAATTGCTTTAGAGTCCGAGTCGTGAAAACGTGATTTAGATGATCGTTCTTATAAGTCAAGCCAGACCCTAAAAGTCAAAGATTGAAATCGTCATTCTAAATTCGAAAATTCTCGGATGTTACAGTACCTACCCCTTAAAGAAATCTCGTCCCGAGATTAAATTCGTGTTATCCGATTGTGTGACCGAGAAAAGGTTTAAAATCTGATAAACCGTTTCTAAGCAAGACGATGATAACTTTCTTCAGCAAGATTAGATGTTTTCGACATCTTCTCACATACCAAAAAGTTTGGCTAAGTTGACCAGGATATATAATCCATCAAGGTTGATATTATAGAAAAATATCGTTTACAAAGTTTTTTTGATTGATATTAACACCACTGTATCGCTCACCAGTAACACCTCATTCGAACATCCGCTTACACCAGTTCCACAATATTGTCTGCTTTGCACCGCATGCTCACACACTTTTGCTTTTGTTCCCTTGCTTGGGACTTCCCCGCGTCCCCAAAACCATTGCTAACTCTCACTCAAAGCACGCTCAACGCCAGTTTCTTGGCATACTTAGATGTATGCACGCGACCCACAGTCTACCTACATTGGCCCGAAATGAATTAGTTCAACTACACTCTCGTCGATAGTTTTATCTCGTTTAAGGGGAGTTGCATTACTTATGGGATAAAGTTGTATCAGTCGGGACCGCTCCAGGACCCACTGCAGCAACCATGGAAAATTATATAAAAAGACGATTAGGATGTTTAACTCATCAGTTAGCTCCACAGACAGTTTACGATTACCACACCCGCAAAGATTTGCAATAGCACGGTAATGAACTTAATAACAGATAAGGTAGCTCCAAGCGAGGCCTTAATATTTCTGGCCGAGTATAAGACACTAATTGTGTCCCAGACCCTTTTAAAAAACGGATTCTGATGATTATCGATTTCAGGTTCATACTCGTGTCATATCATACCAATTAAGCCCACTCATTTTATAATTCTTATTTACATAAAGAACGACCAAATTAATGTAAAGTAAGAAATTTATAAACTTATCTTCGGTGATTATAATTTATTTATTTAACTGAAGAGTGCGTCCCAATCCCTTTCAAATGATAAATTATAATCATCCTACTTAAAAAATTCCCTGGAACAATACGCGTACTCTCATATAACCTTCAAGGTGGTTGACATGACGATGCATGTCCTAAATGAGTATGGAATGATGACTTAAAACTCGTCTTTTGGAAGCTGTTATGTAAAAAAACGCCAGTACGAGATCACATAGAGTCAAGATAATTAATGAGTACTCTGTTAGAGTAAACAAGGTAATAGATCTCTATAAACCAATCAGTATAGTGGATTACCATATCAATCTTCCAATTACAAGTTCCCGCCTATACAAGACTTGCTCAATACTTATATTCATACACAATCCCGTGTAAACAGAACGTTGACGGCTTTGTAAATTATAGCATTATCAATAACAATCCTCAATGACAAGTCCCAGCCTAAAACTCGACTTGTAATACTAATTCATACATAATTCCAGTAAACAAAATTATAACGGCTCCGTGTAAAACAATATAGTATAATGCCTATGAAAAAAATAATATTGTTTAAGACCCATTGTTTAACTTATCAATGTCAGAGAACATATGAGACATTGTGCAACTCACAATGTCTAAAAGTAAAATGAGATCCATCGTATAAACTCACAATGTGCTGAGGTATAAATGAACCTATGTGCAACCCTCAATGTCTAAAAAAATATTCTGGTATTTAGTATAATAACCATATATAACTAAGCTTACGATATACGCAAAAGAGAGCAAGCAAATATATATTATATAATATGTTATGTCACGTAACACTTAATGCAACACGTAATTTAATGCACATAAGCAAGTACGTTTATTGCACTTTGAAAATGATTGTTGTGATTCAATATTTGTGAAATGTTATAGTCAAAGGGTAAAATAAGCAACCTAGGTTTACCCCTTTCCCCCCCCCCCTTTATAACCATTTCTCCTTAACCAATCTGTAACACCCCCAAAATCATTTACAACGCAGAAAAAACGGAATACCAAAAGGGTGTTACTATCGTAATACACAGCAATAGATAAAAGATAATACCTCTATGTGTCGTTTGAAAAAATAACATTGTTGATTTAATCAAAATCTGAATTTAATATAACATATTGTCCCATAAAGTGCATCACAAAATGAAAAACTTGAATGTAAAGACCCAATGCACGAACAAATAGTCCAAGCATCTAATTCCACCTGAAAAAACATGCTTAAAAATGCCAACATTAAAGTTGGTGAGTTCATAGATTTATTTAAATATAAATGTTAAACCACAGGTTGGTAAAATATGCATGACTATTTCAATCCTTTATAATAGCCACAAAAATGTATAAAATGTAGGACCGCAAGACTTTCCCCGCGATAAAGCACACTGCACTTATCACCAATTTTTCCATTTCGTTTCGCCTAGAGCTCATGACACGGAAGCTCGACGATATGAGGTCACTATATAAATTCCCGTGACATAGCCCCGCAACTTATATAAATTCAGTGCCCGCACAATATAAATTTCGTGCCAAGTTGTGGAGATGGCCCCGATAGTCCCAACTTATAATCTCCGTACATGTTAAAACGTTTTGTTCCCAGTGATATCAAGTCACCCCGAACGGGGATCCACACCCGAATATATCTAATTTCATAACATTCGCTGCTCACCCTCCAAGTGATTTACATTCATGACGCTGTGAGGCGTAGACTTGTATGTACCCAATTTGGGGCATGATACAAATAATGCGTATATACTCCCCGTTACCTGTGTCCCTACAAGAACACCCTTGCGAAATTTTAATGTATCAGTTCTAACACTAAGCTAAATTTAAAATCCGGAAATCATTTTCAAAAGTAAAAGAATGCATTTGTTGACCAAAAATGAAGTCAAATAATTAATCCCATAGCGAGCTATGCAAATAAGTAATTAAAACCAATTTGTAAACAATCATGTAAATGCATTTGTAAACAAGCATGTTCTCACCCCAAAAATATATGTAAAACCAGTAAAACATGGGGCTATAAACTCACCTTGATCAAAATCCCTTAAAACAATCACATTGTTATAAGATAACCGAGTAAGTATAAGAATTTTTAGACAAGCATGTATCCCCCTCGCGGGTTATAAAACATTCAAAAGATTGAAAAGCGAGGCTATGAACTCACATTGATTAAAGACCACGATCAATTAATCCAATTAAATCACAACTGAATCTGCAACGATCTCGACCACGACTAAAAAAAATGTCGTTCGAATTATAACACGATTAAATACGATCAAACGATGCGTACATCTTTTACCAAAAACACAAAATCATACATATTTTTATATGTATACATACATATATACATGTGATGAGAAATCCACTTGCGCGTCTTTAAACCTTAACCCTTAGTATATTATTTGTATATATACTATTTTCCGTCTAATCATAACTTATGTCTAATATTTACCGAAAGTTACTATTTTTAGACCTTCCGTTTTTAGAATCGAGTAATGATCTTAAATAATTAATTGAAATAATATATTAATCGACCTTTAGATTTGACCCGCTATATCTTAACTTTTAAAGCTGATAAGCCTCGCGGCAAAGTAAAATGTCATTACGAACAACTTTCGTGTTTCGCCGGAAGGCTGAAACGGACTCGAAAGTGATCAAATCATTTAATTAATAAATACTTCATTTTAATTATTTTATTAAAAATAACCTATTTTTCTACTAAAGTGTATATTCTGATTTCACTGACAAGTTTCTTTCTCCTCTTCGATATTTGGGAGATATACAAGCCCCGATTTATATGTCTAAAATTCCGTAAAAAATATAATTTGATATAATTGTAAACTACCAGAAGTCTAACTTAATATCAAATTTCGATATTCACGAATCTCTCATGTTCCGATTTTCTGATTAAATTACACGTTATATAAAGTGCAACTAAAGTCCATTTTTAGTCCAAATTCTTCTCGGTCTCAAAATGTACCTAAAATCACGTAAACATTAATATCAGTCCCGTTTTAATATTTATAATCGATTTACTATAGACCAGCTATCGCAGTTATACCGGATTTATCACATATAATCAATTCATAATATAATGAAATAATTTAATACTTTTAAACTAAACGCACCCTTTTTCGGTGTCACCACACTCAAAACCTGCACCCTCATCGGCTGTTTGACAGCCAAACCACCCTTGTCGTTTTCTCAATCAAACCCAAACACGCCCTTGGTGGGATTTCTGTCACAAGCCAAACGCACCCCTATTGATTTATAACAAAACCAAACGCATCCCTTGTTGTTTTATATTCAAACCAAACACACCCTTCGGGTTTCGACAACCAACCCGGCTGTCCCAACAGCCAACCCGACCTGTCCCCCGCCCAAGCTGTCCAGACCCGAACAAACCCACCCCACCCTCTGGTGATTCTTCACACCAAACGCCCTTTGTGGTGTTAAAAAAATAATACAAAAACCAACGCACCCCTGGCGGTTATAAACCAAACTCATTTGCCCGACCCGGCTATGAAAACCCAACCAACGAAGACCCTTGTTGGCTGAAAAACCCTCACGCACCTAACCGGTTTATACCCGGCTGTTACACCTATACAAACCAACCCGACCCAACCCACAATCAAACACCCCTAGCTAGCTAAACCACCCCACCCACCCCCGGCTGTCCCACAGCCCTACCCACCCACATGCCACCCCCTCAAAACAAACACCCACTTGGTGTTTATAAACAGCCAACCGCACCCTTTGGCGGCTGACCACAACCAACCCAACAACCTCCTTCGTCGGTGGTGTTTTAAACAAAAAAAAAAACAACGAAACCAAACTCCCGCCGAAAACAACCCCTCTGTGTGTTATTATAACAGAAACAAACGCACCCTTTTTATAACCACACGCACCCCACGGTGGCTGTGGTGGTGGCGTGGGTTCGGTGGTGATGATAGTGGTATTAGGATGATGATGTAGATGGTGTATGATGATGGTGATGTAGATGGTGGGGAGTCGCGAGTGAGGGAGAGTGAAGGTGGGGATCGGATAGATCGGAGGATGGGGAGTCTTTTTGGTCTTCGCCGGATATGTCCGCCGGAAAAGTTTTCCGGCGGCGGCGTGATGGTGGCCGGCGGTGAGGGTGGTGGCCGGATAAATTGGGGAAGAAAGGGAGAGTGTGTTATAATTTTTGTGTGTGTATAAAAGATGGAAATGAAATGAAATGTGTAAGATTTATATATATATATAAAACTAAAGTGACAAGTTAAATAAGTTGAGGGGTTAAAAGTGTAACATTTTTATTAATTTTTTTATGATAAAAACGGTTACGGGACACCGTTTGAAAGCGACTTTAAAACGTGATATTAAATCTCGATACTTTGCGCCCTTGTTTTTCAAATCATTTTCTGATAAAAAAGAGTATTATATTTGATAATATTTTCAGAAATATTTCATAACAATTAATAAAAAATTCTGTTATTCAATTTGTGAACCGTTACACTTTGTCCAAAATAAAATGGATTTCAACACGGATATTCGCGTTATCCAACAAATGCTTTTAATAAAAAATGAAGACTATTAAACTAATATTTTTAATTAAAATAAATACTGATAATTAAAAACAAATTTAATTTCTTTTTTGTGTGTCCCGCGTTTTATACAGTTCGAAATAATGTATTGCGGTGTTTGGTTTTTAAATTTATCCCTTTTTTCTCGCTCGTTTCGCAGTCTTGGCAAAAACTAAAAAAGATGTCAGGAATGTCATTCCACATCAAATTGCTTTAGAGTCCGAGTCGTGAAAACGTGATTTAGATGATCGTTCTTATAAGTCAAGCAAGACCCTAAAAGTCAAAGATTGAAATCGTCATTCTAAATTCGAAAATTCTCGGATGTTACACCACGGGTGCAGAGTTGGTGAAAAGGTGCGGGTATTTCTTTTGCATTTGGTATTCACGATCCCAGGTGAACTTAGGACCCCTCCTAGAGTTCCATCGTACTTTTACAATCGGAATACGACTTTGCTTCAAACGCTTGACCTCACGGTCCATAGATCCTTTACCATGGTTTTTTTTTTCTTTCGATGAAGTGTAAATTTTTCCCGTCAACTGATTCATCCAGTTGGATATAAGGCAAAAGTACACCAGCTTAAGCATTTTCTTCAAATTCGAGACGTGAAACGTACTATGAACTCTACTCAATTTCTCTGGGAGTTCAAGACGATAGGTAACGGTTCGTACTTTAGCGATGATCTTAAAATGTCCAATATAACGAGGGTTCAACTTTCCCTGTTTGCCAAAACATATCACTTCTTTCCACGGATATACCTCTGACTTACATATCTAAGGGTTTGCGTCTCACATCAGCATAACTCTTTTGATGATCACGATTACCCAAATCGTGTCATAACTACTTGTTGTTCTTGGTAGCCTTGTGATAAAATCCATGGCTATGTTTTCCCATTTCTAATGGGGTATTTCTGGTGGTGATGTCTGCTTCTATGTTCGGGCCATCAGTACATCTGCTTAATATTATGATATATCTTATCCGATCCTTGGTGGATGAAATAGTCAGATTTGCGTGGCTTATTCTTGATCAATTCTCTTAAGTCTCTAGAGAGTGGGAACCAACTCCTGCTCCTAATGCAAAGAGTTCTATCGAGACGAGTCTCAGACTCCTTATCCATACCATGAAGGTTCTCATCCTTAACGCTCCCTTTCTTGAAACTTCTACTTATGTTTCATGAATCTGTGGTGGTAGGTTTAAATTAATGGTCATCACTAAGGCTCCCACCCTGTGAGTCTTAGTTCGTTCCTTTCTGCTTAGAGTATTTGCTGCAACGTTTACTTTTACAAGGTGATATTGAATCTTACAATCGTAATATTTGAACAATTTTTAACAAACTACGTGGTCTCGCATTCAATTCTATTTGATCTAGAATGTACTGTAAGCCCTTATGGTTTGTAAACATGGTACGCTTCATGCCATACAGTTAGTGTTCCTAAATTTTGAGAGTAAACACTATTGCTCCTAATTCTAGGTCGTGTGTCGTATAGTTCTTCTCATAAACTTTCAGTTATCGAGAGTCGTAAACTATTACCTTCTCCTTCTATATCATTATAGTACCTAATCCATTATGCGAGGCGTTGCAAGGCATAAAGTTTTTTGTTTCTTTAGGAAATGCTAAATTCGGTGCACGACAAAGTTTCTACATCACAGTTGAAAGGCTTCCTCTTCTTTTTATTCCTATTTGTATTTCACATTTCGAGTCATTTTGGTTAGAGGTTTCTATATCCTAGAGAAACTTTCGATAAATTGTCGGTAATAACCGGAAAGAACTAAGAATTTTCGTATCTTCATTGGAGTCATAGACGTTGTCTAATCCTTGATTGACTCAATCTTGGCGGTATCGACGTGAATTCCTTGACTATCAACAACGTGGCTAAGAAATTGCACTTTCAGGAGTCAGAATTCACACTTAGGGTATTTGACGTACAATTCCTTATTCTTAAGCAATCCCAAGATAAGCCTAAGGTGTTCCTCGTAATCCTTATTTTTGCTTCAGCAAATAGAGATATCGTCGATGAATACTATCACGAACTTATCCAAGTATGGTTTGTACACCCAATTTATGAGATCCATGAATGCCTCTGGTGTGTTGATCAAACCAAATGGCATGTTCCGAAACTTGAATTGTTCATAACGGGTCCTAAATGCGGTCTTAGAATATCCTTTTCTCTAACTCTAATTAGTGGTCACTAGTCCCTACATCGATTTTCGAGTAAACGCTAGATCCTCATAGTTGATCAAAATGATCATCTATACTAGGTAACGGGTAACGGTTCTTCATAGTTAGCGTGTTCAATTCTTGGTTGTCAATGTACATCCTGAAGGATCCATCCTTCTTTTTGATGAACAACATCGGAGCTCCTCAGGGTGAGGAACTCAGTCTTACAAATCCTTTTGAGTATACGACATACTACGCCGGAGACAGTAAACTCTATTTCTCTCAACACATAACATGCCTCCGAGTCTCAAGTTATCCCGCTCCAACGTGCCAAATGTTATCAAACAACTCTGCTTACTAGCAACTATCAATGCATATCCATTACTCCTATTGCTTCGAATCATTATGGTTTCATCACCTAAGGAGATACGAACAATCTTTAATCATAATTTCTCATGGCGTGGTACTTTGTCAACCAATCTATATTGATGATAATGTCGAACTACCAAGTCCTACGTGCATTAAGTCTATTTTGAATAGATGATTCAGAATATTCAGTACACAACCTCAAATGTTGGTATCAACTTCTATAATCTTTCCATCGGCTAACTCAATAGACTACCTAGTGTCTACAGTAGATGGAACGATGTCACTAAAAAGGAAAATCTTAGCGGAGGTGAGGCTTCTATCAACTAGGTTCCATGTTATTGCAATAATTGTGTCCATTGCTTTAACTTCAGGTCTATCAGAAGTTTTGTCGGTACGAGAATCTCATAATTTACGTGATTCTAACTCACGAAAAGTTAAATATATTGCAGGAAATCTCCTAGCTCTCCTAGTTATCATCTAATTAAAAGGATAAGTCGGTTACATTCTAAGTTCTTACAATTAATATTTATCGTGACTACAGGGAGCGTTATTCGGTCTCTCAGCTAAGGGTGTGGTGTTTCTATATGATAAGATGGGGAAATATCTACTTGGTTTCGGTGCTTACAACACGAGTACACATGATCGGCACGACTCATGAATAAGCACATAAAATATTAATAAAACACGAGTACATTATAATCCCGTTGACAATGTAGAGAAAAGAAAGAAAATAAAAATGGAAAGTAAGGGTAAATTGACAAAATTTTATGGTGACTAGTCCCAACATAGCATGGTCCTCCCTGAATTATACATAGGTGATCAGGCTATGTATAATTAAGGACTAACGATGCAATGTTCATTTCCTCAAAACTAGTGACATGTTTAAAATCTTATATGGTACAAACATTATAGTTTATAAGGTAGCAAAATAGTTCTTAATAATGAAAACAAGGTAGTTTGTATAAAGACACAAGATATTTTGTAAAATATTAGAAAATGTTTTATGAGGTGATAGCAAAATAGTTTACGAGAAAATTATGTAATGGTTTATGGGTTCATAATATGGTATCAAATAGTTTACAAGTTGACAACCCAAAACTTTATAAAGTGACAACATATTAGTTTGTAAAAGACACGAAGTAGTTCATAAGATGACGATGAAATAGTTTGTAAATTGATAGTGAATAGTTTATAATGACAACGAAATGGTTCATGAGGTGACAACGAAATGGTTTGTAAGATGACTGCAAAGTAGTTTGTAATGGATTAGCAAAAGAGTTTATAAATAACCGTAAAATATGTTATAAGATGAAAACGAATTAGTTTATTAAATGATAGCTAGATAAGTTATGAGGTAATAGTAGGATAATTATAAGATGTTGACAAAGTAGTTTGTAGGATGATATCAAAATAGTTTATAAGGTGTTAGCAAAACGGTTTATAAAATTATGGCAAAAGAGCTTATGAACGACGACAAAATAGGTTAAAAGATAAAGACAAGTTAGTTTGAAAAGTGATTGTGAAAGTAGTTATGACATGGCACTAGAACAATTTATAAAATAACGATGAAACAGTTATGTTAATGAAGTAGTTTATAAGATTCCCACAAAATGGTTTATAAGATGACAGGAAAACGGTTTATATAAATTACTAGCGGAATGGTTTATAAGACAATAGCAAAATGGTTTGGAAGGCGCTAGTGGAACATCTTATATTAATGATAGCAAAATAGTTTATAGGGTGACGACGTAACAATTTATAAGATGGTAACAAAATGCTTTTATAGAATGGTAGTAAAATGGATAATACGCTGTCAGCAAGTAAAGACGAATATCACGGTCCTAGTGACAACCTAGCATATAGTTGTTGTTTAAGAATAATGTACAACGAATAACGCTTAACGCAAGAGCTGATCATCCGACCATGAGTAGACATGGCGTATCCTTTTCAAAACATACTTTCGAAAGTTATAAGTTTTGACAAGTCTCGAGACTTTGAAACATCTTCGAAAATATTTCGTCTTTTAGTGTATTTCATCTTTTAGTGCATTTCGTATTTTAGTGAATTTCATCTTTTAGTGTATTTCGTCGTTTAGTGTATTTCATCTTTTAGTGTATTTCGTCTTTTAGTGACCCGACACACCAAAGTTGACTCAACAACCGTAAATGTTGATCTAACTCGACACTTAATGTTATTCTTCATTTTATCATAAGTTTGATAATAAAAGTATATTTTATGACGCATTTATAAAGTTTATGCAATTTCGGCATGACCTTTCTAAAAATATCGACTTTCCATTTTATCCATCTCGACTCGTGAAAATATCCGTTATCTCTTCACCAACAATATTTAAGCTCGCTATACGATAAATCTCAAATAAATAATATAGCCGTAATAATAACAATATATATATCAAAATAGTCACAACGAACCTTTAAATGCAAAAGTACAACTACTTTTTATGTTCTTTCAATTATAAATAAAAAGATTAAACTTTGAGACTTGTGGTTTTATAGAAAAATAGGTAATGGTTTTTACAATGATCCACTTTGTACACCTTGTTCGGAATGATCATACGAATGCAAAAGTGCAACTTATTTATGAAAAAGTAGAGATGACTTACAAGGAAACACGACAAAAGATGATTAGAAACTAAGAACAACCAAACGTTGTTTATAAACTACCCGAAAGAAATAACAATCAACCTCGAACAATATATCTTCAAATGGTTGATCAAAGATTAAAAACAAATGGATTTGTGTGGGTGTTTGTAGGCATCCAAACCAAAGAAGGAAAAGAAAAAAGAATACAAAGTGTGTGTATTTTTCTAGTGAGAGAATTTGCTTAGGAGTGAATGAGAAACAAATGAGAAAAAGTGTTTATATGTTGGTATGAGATAGGATTCACCTAGACTTGGTACATGGCTTTGTTCGGCCGAGTACAAGGGAAAAAGGGTGACCGAAACCATCCGCGAATGAGAGTCTAGGAAGGACCTTGTACATAAGCCACTTTGTAGGAAGCATGTTAACTTGTATCAAAATTTCAAAAATGGAATCCCATGCCAGTGTGTGTGTGTGTATCTGGTTATACTAAGGCCAAATGGGGGACCAAAAATGGTCTCCAATATTTTAGGGTCATAGTGCTCACTTTTGGATTTAATTTCTAAGGCTTTGCATGCACATGCATAGGTATAGATCAAAACACGTATCACGTAAGTAACGAAACAAGTAACGGTATCACGGAAAATTA
Source organism: Tanacetum coccineum (assembly GCA_026074375.1). NCBI lineage: Eukaryota > Viridiplantae > Streptophyta > Magnoliopsida > Asterales > Asteraceae > Tanacetum > Tanacetum coccineum. The sequence goes on from BQNB010040632.1 coordinate 34,797, forward strand.
TGAAATTTTAAATATTAATAAAAAACGTAAAAACGTGTCTAATGACAAAAGACTACGATGAAGTATAGTATGGTTCGCTCCCGGAGACGATTCTCAGATATTTAAGGGACAACTTCTCGGTTATGCGTAAAAGTTATATGAAACTTATACAAATTCAAATTATTAGACGAAAAACGGTTATGATACTGAACGGAAATTCACGGGTTGTGACACTACTGCTCAAAGATTAAGATTGCTGAAAGAGTTTGTACTATCAGAGAATGGATAAAGACAGAAGAAAGGATAAAGATTGTTTGGAGATCAAGATTACTTACGTGATAAGTATTAGTTATTTATAGAATAGATCATAGAGAATATTCTAAGTCGTAGGAATATATTGTAAATCGACTAGGACTCCTTGGTGTATAAAAGGAGGTCCTAGGGTATAGAGTTTAATATGTTGTTTTACGATTTGATAAGTGTTATTCATAGCTTCAAGGTTTTGTAACCCTAATACTAGGAGAGTATTCGTATTATTCTTAATAATATTGGAGCTTTATATATATATTTATATACATATATATAATTATTACTTGTACCAAGTGTCAACCACTTGTCATGCACGTAATATGCAATCAAATATATACCACATAAGGCTTCTAAAGATCGGGAACAATACGCGCGCAGATATCGGACAACGGTGAATGACTCGTGAAACTTTTTCAAAAACAATTGTAGTCCAAGTTTTGTAAAACGACTTAGTTCGCTACAACTCGTGATCTGATACCATTCTGTAACACCCCCAATATGCGATACGCAGCAGAATTCAACAATTGGGGTGCTACTTCATAAATACATGCACACGAGTCCCAGTAAACGTTACATAGTACGTTTAATAAACAAAATTTTTATTCAATTGGGAATATCAGAGTTACAATCGTTCCCAACATTAATACAAAAATTTATTTTCTGAAGTCACATCATGACTTAATTCTAAAACTTTAAAATTTATATTATGACATTGATTCACCGAGGCACCGTCCTTGATATCCGCGTTCCGTCCCATCCAAGCCATCAACAGCAATTTACCTGGGATACATGCTTAAAAACGTCAACAAAACATTGAGTGAATCCATAGAGTTTATATATATATAATAAATTCTGTACACAAGTATCATTTCTCAAAATCATCAAGACATAACGATGTGGATCAGACAAAGTTATAGGGGGATTATTATAAGCTTCATGACATTGAACGTTACCATATAATAAAAATGCCCACTATACACCCTCGCTATGAGTGCATATTACTCTCTATACAACGCATCCGTATTGTCATTTTCCCGATACATGATGATAGCCAGTCGTCAATCTGTAACACCTCCAAAATTTACAACGCAGCAGAATACAACATTGGGGTGCTAGTTCATAATATAAGTTCACTAGTCATGGTAAATGACTTTAAAAGAAACGTTTACTTATAAAATTTTCATTAAAAGATCAGAGTTACAAGGTCCCACTAAATTTTTATAAAACTTATTCTCAATTATGTTGCAAAGTGGCAATTTGTCTTTTGAAAGCATTGTATCCAATGTACAAAGTTCACCAAGCTCACGTCCTTCGATATTCGCACTTCATCCCATCCAAATAAGCAAGCTTATACCTGAGATAAACATGCTAAAACGTCAACAAAAATGTTGAGTGAATCCATAGAGTTTATAAATGTAAATTCCTAACACAAGTATCGTTTAAAATCATCATTACATAACGATATGGATCAGACACCATTATAGGGGATTATTATAAGCCTCATGACATTGAACGTTACCATATCAATATGTTGGTGTTTATGTTTCCCAACAAGGTATGCCCACTATACACCCTCGTTAAGTGCATATTACTCTCTATACAACGCATCCGTTATGCCATTACCCGATACGAGACGATAGATGGTCGTCACGGATTGGAGGAGGCACCCTCTAAATAGTACTATTCCATGTATAAGCGTCTACCATTACCCGGTAGTTAACAATTCATGATTTTCATAGGACTTTTTCAACAACGAGTTAAACTAACTTATAATAATCAAGACTACTAGCATACATTCGGGGCTCTTGTGTTCTATTTTAAAAACAAGCATGTTATCCCCCTCGCGGGTTAATAAAATAATTAAAAAATTTAAATGCGAGGCTATGAACTCACCTTGCTCGTAGGCAAAAATCAAATATCTAATAACCACGTCGCATCAACGAATATCTTGTCATGGCGGCGAAGTTGCTAATAATTCTAACGATTAAGCTCCATTCTTTTAGAGAGGTGTAAGTTTTGAGGTTTTTCCGATGGGTAGTTACATCGACATGACACATCAATAAAAGACTAAATTTCTAAATTGTAACACTTTGGACGTTGACCAAATAAAATAAACAAAATGACAAAACAAGTATGTAATGTATATCCCATATATACATTACATATGAAAACGGACGCGTATGATTCAAGTCGGGAAACATGTATCCAAAAGCAAACATTCAAAAGCGCGTTATTTAAATATATAATTCTTTGTAAATGATGTATATATACATATATGAAAAGTGTGATATTAATTTTAAATAATATTATTCGACACATGTTCGGAAATTACTAAAGAATTCATTAAAGATTTATTTAATAAACGTAAACATACGTTTTAAGGTTACAAGTTAGACAATTAATGTCTTTAAATTTTTTATAAAAGTTTATATTAATATTTTAGTCGTGACTTATAAAATAATATATTATAAGTTAATGTTTCATTTTCTTGACGATTTTAGTTAGAATAGTTATATCGTTTGTAAAGGTATAGTTTTCGATTATTCACCGGGTTATTATATATTTATAATTTGATAAATATATAAAGACTATATAACTTTATCCTTTTATCGGATTTTTAAGATAATAGAAATTTAAGAGAAAAATTAATAAGTATATAGATTTTTAGAAATTTCGGCATGACCTTGCCGTTTATACAACGTTTCCATGTATATAAAATACATAATTTTCCCACTTTTATCAATCAATATTACCATATTTTTCGCGTTCCATAGTTAACAACTAGTTAAGTTCACATAAATATCCAATACAAGTAAAACCAAACGCACCCTTATTTAGGGGCTGCTGTCCCAAACACCCCTAATAAGACATAAACTCAGATCCAAACACCCCTATATGGGCTGTTATCAACTAATCCAAACGCCCCTAATGGCATATTACATGCAAATCCAAACACCCTTTTTAACTACACTTTTACATCGGAAAATCAATCGACAACCAAAACGAGCTATAACAAATAAAATAACAACGGGGGTATCACCACCACAAGCCCGACACCATAAGGTGCGGCTGTGAATATTTTTTCTATTGCTTTTGAATCGCATATGTTGCTTCGTAACCTATTATTTTGAAATGTTTCGGTTGATGGGAGTGCGACTTTTATATGTTATCCCATGACCCTTCATTGTTTTGGAAAACGGTTATTAACTTATTCTCACGTAACGTGTCTTCTGGGAACGACTATCTTCGAAGCCTTCGAATAAAGTTGGTGTGTTGCGTTTTGATTCTCTTGTATCGACCTCTACGGGGTAAGTCTTGAAATGTTTGGGTCTGGAAACCCATGAGTTAATGTGTTTGGAGGAGTGTTAATTCATTGGGTATGGCTTTGTATTGGCATTTGAAGGGAGTTAAACCGGTGTTTGGTTGAATTTTGAAATGAATTTTTACGGCTGTTTGTAGCCCGCAGGTTGTAGGGTTGCTTGTGAATTCTTTTTAGTCATACGGCACTTGATAAAGCCAATGGAGATGTTGGTACATGTTTAAGGTGCATGTGGTGAATTGGATAGAATTATATCTTATCTGGATGAGTGAGATATCGTCGTTTTTCTAAAACTAGTCAAATCTAGTATACCGTTAGGAAAAGGAGTATAACTCCATATTTTTTAATAACTTTTCAAAAGGAAATTTAGGTACCTGTAGAAGACTCTTAGGGCCATCACCTCCAATTTGTTTCACATCAAAATCATCAATAAATTTCAAATTACGCTCATTTTCGTAAACTACAAAAATTTGTCAAAATTTCTTTGGGGACTACTTTGGGATAGTAGCTTGTTGAATACGTTTCAAAATATTTTTAGTCTATAAAGACCTGGTAAATTATACTAGGAGGAAGATAAACCTCTTAGGTACATATAGGAATTCGGATGGAGTCATATCGACCCCCGACGAATGAGATATCGTCGAAATGGCAAAACTAGTCAAAATTTAGAACAAAATTTGAATGAGTAATAAGTTCAAAAACTTATATAGCAACACCTAAATATGTAAAACTGTAAGTTCTAGATATTGAAAAAACTTAGATTTGAACGGTCGTTTCGACTTTTGCGAACGCACGGATTAGGAGATACACTCAATTTAGTGTAGCGATAAAATTTTGGAAAAAGGCAGCTTTGATAGCTAGGGCTAAAATGGTAATTTCACCTTGGTTCTGAAACTTTCTAGGCAGTGGGCCCTATGTCTCTGGAAATCTCATACCATTATCGTCCATGTACTAGTAAGTAGGAGGATTTCAAGATTTAGGTTTATTGGATTGAGGTTATTATTACATCAAGGTTGTATCTTATCACCGGCGTGGTGATTGTACATTCTTTAGCTATTACTTTCGATTTCGAACTCTAGGAGAGTTCACGTATATGTAGTTATGTATTGGAAACTTAAAACCGTTACGGTTAGATGTACTGGCTTCGAAAGCTAATGATGTATTCATTTTTAGGAAGATTGGTATGTATGATATTTTCGGCATTGTTATAACAATTGCTGTGATTGTTCTTGGTTGTGAGATATGAATAAGTGTCATTGTGTATGTTGTACTATGAGTGAAGCTTGGAGGTCGTGGTTGCCCCCGAGGCAGTCGACTCATTGTGAGATTGAATTGACCCCGAATGTTAGGTGGCCTAGACTAGCGAATCTTTAGCATGTGTATGATACTTGCTTGCACTATCCATGAGTAGGTATTGTTTTTGAAACTTGCCGTGACCATTGACCAAACTGTATTCAATGATGTCTTGTGAATTGATAATTTTGAAACTGTGAATTGCAATAACGAATTTGTGTGTTGAACAAACGTCGTTGTGTAAATCATATTGACTATGTTGTATAAATTGTTTGAGTAAACAATGGAAAGTGTGTTTTCTAAATTTCATAAACTGACCATATGGTGTCAAATAAAAACCTTCTTTTATAAAAAAAACATTTTTCTTTTTAAATAATTAGAATGGAAGGTGATGCTATCTTCTTTTCTTCCTTTTGAAATAATTTGATTATTGAAAACGCATGATTACCCGGTAGTTAACAATTTCATGTATAAGCGTCTACCATTACCCGGTAGTTAACAATTCATGATTTCCGCGGGTCTTTTATCTAGCGAGTTAAGCTAACTTATAATAATCAAGACTACTAGCATACATTCGGGTCCCTTGTGTTCTATTTTTAAAAACAAGCATGTTATCCCCCTCGCGGGTTTATAAAACAATTAAAGTATTAAAATGCGAGGCAATGAACTCACCTTGATCAATACCCGGTGATCAAATAATGAAGTCTAGCATGATAATCCATAAATGCGATCACGACCTATAATTAGAGTCGCTCGATTACTATACCGAAAAGTATGTTCGACGATGCGTACATCGTATCAACAAAATCATATATATAGTTAGTATATATATATATATATTTTCATACATGTGATAAGAAATCCACTTGCGCCTTAGATCCTAAAACCCCAAAGTACTAGGTTACGATCATTCCTTTATTTATATCTTACATGACTTGATCGAAAACTTTCTATTTTAAGAAAATTTCTATTTTTGGAAAGTTACTATATTTAGTAAGTCTCGTTATCAAAATATATTTGTGATAATATTTAGTTATCTCGTCGGACTTTCGACATTCAAGTTGATTATTAATTACCCATATCGGGATTATATCCCGTACGTTTACAAAAAGTTACTATTTTTAGAAATGTACTCATTTATAATAGTTATTAAGTCTAAATTGTTATGCTCGCATTACTAAACATCCGACAAGTTTTATATTGACCCGTTGACTTTCAAATGTCAACGTTTGACTTTATTTGACTTTGACTATATGTACATATAAGTTACTAAATCTGACCCGCTCCAAATGACCCGTTATATCACATTTTCACGCTTCGGACAAAGAAGAGATTTTATAAAAAACGTCATTCCAGACAACTTTTGTGTTTCGCCGGAAAGCTGAAACGGACTCGAAAGTGCTCAAAACGACCATTTAATTTTCTGTCAGCACCTATTATTTTCGAATATAGCTGAAAATAATCATATGTTTTTCAAATCTTGTTTTCGCTCTAGTTTCTTCGTTATTAGGACTTAGAAGCTCCATTTTATATCAAAACGATCGTCTAAGAAAGCTCTATCATATTTTTCAATCAAAAATTAGATTTTACAAAATCTCATGCCTCGTTTTCCGTGTCAAACTTTCTGCTCAAAATGTTTTCGTTACCAACACACAAAAATTCATTTTTGACCAAAAATACCATTCACAATATATCCAAAATGGTCTATAAACATTACTCACTTCGCTCAATCAACTCATATCATAACTAATCTAATTGACGCAAGTTTCGCTCGGATATCATCCCATGCAACAAGAAAAATTAAATCAAATGAACGAAACAAGGAAATAAATATAGAAGAGTGCTCACAATGCTATAACAAGCAAAATCAAAGATCAAAATCGTCTCCTTTATTCCTTTGCCGAGACTCGAACACATCCAAAACAAAAAACCAAACATTTTTATTTAAAACCAAGCTTCCAATAACACTTTACCCATCACCTACAACAATATTTTTAACCCATTTCGACCAAACCCGAACCAAATTCCAACTATAAAATACTTAGTGCATTGTGGGTTTATATTAGTGGGATGTCGTAGGTAAGTCGGGGGATTAATATTTTGTATTCGGGATCGTTTGCTGTAAATTACGGCGAGTTATGGTGGTGGTGTTATGGTGGCCGGCGGTGGGGTTCAAAGGAAAAGGAAGGACACTTTTTTTTGTTATAATGAAGAAATGGAAGTAATACTTCCTTTTATACTTGTACAACTTTGAGCTTTTGACAAAAATAGTCCTTCCCTATTTTCTTCTTTGGATTTTTGACACACATATCTTTTACATAAATAAAAACCGATAACCATGGCTCGGGATTACACTTCCGAGGTCATTTTTATTTCCGTCACATTAATTTATTTTAAAACATTTAATAAAATATGTACATTTTAAAACACGAATCCGGCTCAAGACAAGGAACAAAATGACGACATTCATAAAAATAATAAATTTACGATCTTAAAAATACTAACGAGCCGCGTCGTATAATTATTCTCTACAAATAAAATATTAAATGTTGACGTTCGATCATACGAATTTATAAAATAATAATTATGACGTCAGATTCGCGATCGTCATACGGGTCGAAAAACTCGGGTTGTTACATTTATTGTTTGTTGAATTGTGATCTTGTGTTACTGTTTCATTAAGAATTCTTCTAATATTAAAGATTAGATTCCGCATAATCTTTAATACACTTAACAAAGTTTCTACTATAGTTGTGTTAGATTTATCTAATATAACTAAACCTTAAACAAGCTTAAGGAATTCGATCTATTAAAGTGGGATCCAACAATAGGTATCCTACAACTAGGACAACACCCTTACTGACTTAGGAGCAAGCGTAAGTGTCATGCATCTCTCGACCTACCTTAACTTAGGTTTAGGCGAATTAGCTCACACTAAGTTGACAGTTGAATTAGCAGATAGGACTGTGAAATATCCAAAAGGAATTGCTGAAAACGTGCTAGTAGGTATTGGTAAATTTGTTTTCCTTGTAGACTTTATAATTCTTAATATGCCCGAGGATGTCAAAGTGCCCTTGATCCTCGGAAGACCATTTTTGTCTACCTCCTATACTAAGATTGATGTATTCAAAAAGAAGATTACTTTGAGGGTAGGGGATGAGAAAATTATTTTTAAAAGTATGAAACCTGCTAGTAGTTTGATTAAGAGGGTCTACATGTTAGGCTTAAGAGAACGTATGGAACTTGATTTAGAAGCTAGGCTAATGGGAGAGACTTTGGTGTTAAATAGATCAATAGACCCTTTATATGGAGATTACATCGAATTGAATGATCTTAATGTACTATTAGAACTTAGGAGAGATCAAGTTGATGATTTGATTCCCACAATTAAGGAAGGTAATGTAATTAATGAGCACATGATTGACATAATCAAGACTAGGAATAATGAAAATTTTGTCGAGTACCATAGTTTTTGTGACTTTGAACGGAAGATCCATATTAATTGTGCCTACAACTAAATATTTTCATGCATGATAGGTTTCGAGCATGTAAATGCTAATTTTTTTTCACAATTTTGTCCATTAATGTGATGTCTAAGGTGTTCTATAATTCTATAATAAAGTACAAAGTTGAATACAAAGGAAAGAACGTAGTTGGAGCTTTTATGAATATGCCTATTTTTGTCAGAAATTTTTCTGTTGTAACTCATTTTGTAGTAGTGGAAAATATGGATGGATACCAAGATCAAGACATGGGAGATATCATTCTTGGAGAACCATTCTGCAAATCATCGTGTGTAGAAGCAAGAAGGTTTGATAGGTTTATCACTATCCATAATGGCAATAATTACGTGACTTACCAAATGGCACGATCACATCCAAGGTTTAAACATCTATCTGATGCCCAATGCAACAAGATCAAGCTTTTACTAAAGGCGAGTATGCATGATAAGCTGAATGGAATCGCACATCCGTACAAAAAGCTCAAAAGTTTATACAAGGGGGTCTTGAACTTAGGACCCGAATATGTCCGAGATGCGAAGATGGAAGAATGGCTCACACGCGGGCACATAAGCATGCATGAGATGGAGTAAAGAAAGCTGGAAGGAAAAAGTTTAACTTAAAGACTAGTTGAAACAAAAGTGCTTCTCGGGAGACAACCCATATTCTTATTTATTCTTTATCGAGTCTGTCTTCCCAAACATCAATACGACGTATCCGCTCCATACCATACGGCGTATTGAATGTCTGGACATTATCAGTCCTTTATTTTTATGCACTTTAAAACAATCACGACCTATACTATTCTCAATCAAATTTGCATCTAAAATCCTTCTAGCAAGAAAATATGTTTGTTTCAAGCTAAACTATTTTAATACTAACCAAAGGACACCATAATGATCAAAAGCCCTAACCTAACCTAAAACGCAAAAAAAAGAGACATTATATTTATATAGAACCAATTTGAAATAACTATTTCGAGTAAAATAGGGCAACGCAACCCAACCTACATCATTGTAACCCTTAAGGTCTTCATTTAGATGATAAGGAACAAAATTTTAGTTTGACTCTTTTGGTGTAAAAATGATGACTTGATGGCTTGACACGAAATTAGGGTGCCGTAGTTTTGCGAGGGTGAGAAGTGTTTTGATAGGATTTGAATACTCTCCAATCTCAAACAAACCGCCGACCCTTATTTATTTTTTCTTAACAACACTTACCCTAAAAGTGCAAATGTGTCCCACAACCAACCGGACCCCTCTCTACGACTCATGAGATTTATAAAAAGTAAACAAAAACCCCATACCAAACTTTAACAAACGCTACAGACTAAAAAAACCAAATGAACCACAAAGCACCCTAGTACCCAAGTAGTATAAAAACCACACAAAACCAACCACGTCGAAAAAGCATTAACCTGACCCTCCCGAAAAAAAGCCCCATACCAATTAACCACCAAGTCCAATACAGAACAAACAAAAACAATCTACCGTCTTATAAAAAAAGGCTCCTCATAAACACCAAGCAAACTATAAATAACCCAAATCATTTCAAGAAATAGCCCCGACCGTAATTTAAAAATAAACCAACTACTAATTAGATAGACACATAAAACCTATCCGTAACATCCTCCTCCCCTAGAAAACAAATCCGATAAATAAGCTAAAAATAAAATCGAATATTGGACCAAATATGATTTTACGGATTATTTTTATCCACTATCAAAATGTGATATACCAGCAACCCAGCATCGAAAACCCACCAACACATACACCCACCTAAACCCAACCCCCACACCCACACACCCCCAACCTAGACCGACAAGTTATCGTTAATACACCATCCAACAAAAGACCCAAACCAGTCCCATGCCCCTTAACCCAAAACATTAATAAATCTAGCGTCACGTGAAAGGGACGGCCCCAGTTAAACCCCAGCCGATACCCAGAGCCCCAATCCGTACAGAAACACACCACCCACGTATCCCCAACCAATACCTAATCTCCTTACCCTAAATCAATCCTGCACCACCAAAACCCAAAAACACACAACCCACAACCCCATCCATCCCGGGAATCATAAGCCCACATATCCCCCCCAATCCAATAAAACCCAAACTTCCCAACCATCATCAACCCCCAAACCACTAAAACCCTCCCCTATGACCAACACTCCATCAGCCAATAACACCGGTCCACCCACAACACTCAAAAAAACCCTCCCGACCCTCCCCCACAAAAATATATTGTACAGAAAAAAATAAAAAAAAAAAAAAAAATCAAAAACATAACAAAGACCCCCAAACCCCCAAAATACAAAATCTAAAAATTATATTTTACCCCACACCCCACCCCCAAAAAATAAAATGAAAATACAAAACCACAAACACCACCCTCCAAACACACTCACCCACCCCTAACCACCCCCCCCACAAAAATATCAAAATATAATAAAACCAACCAACAACTTCACCCCCGCCTCCTCTATACACCCCCCTACCACCAAACAAAACTCCCCATCCCTCCAAAAAACCCCATAAAAAAAAATCCCTTCCCTCAAATCAAAAAAAACCCAACACCTCCCTCTGCATCTATGTGACCTAAAATATAAAAGCAATCCTCGATTATAGCAACGCATCGAGGTAGAAAACGAAATAAACTTATGTTGGGCCTCGCTTGGGTTTGACTTTTCTCTCTCAAAAGTCACCCAACTCCGCGGGTCCAGTGAGGTAAACAATCTCCCAACGATATCTCCTAGGGGATAGGGGAAGACATGACTAAAACAATAACAAAGGGGTATATACTATTAGATCCCCATAATGAAAAAGTATATATTTCATATTATATAGTAGTAATTCAAAATAGAAAGAATTTCAAAGCTTTTAGGTAGCGGGAACATACGGTATATACGTACACAAACACTTATGCCCTAAAATGCAACTATATGAGGGACCCTTAAGCTATAGTCTAGGCTCAACCACCTAGTTCTCTATAACCACAGGCTCTGATACCAATCTGTCACACCCCGCCAAGGCGGAAACGCGAGGCGTAAACAAGAATGGATATCATCACAACACATGGTGTCTATATAGAGAATACTAAAATGAAAACTAAAGTAAAGCAAAGACACAAAGTGTCATAACAATACCCAAAACCTAATGGTGTCTTTATTAATGAGAAAAAGGTCTCGTCAATAAATGACATGCAAAAACATAATCCAAACAATTCATGCAAACGCATTTATTCAAACAGAAAGCATAAATAACTCCAAGCATCCTATGGTCTCTTCTAGACACTTCGCTCTATCTTAGCACAATTAAGCTCACCTAAAAATGATGTTTAAAAACGTCAACATAACAGTTGGTGAGAGTCATAGGTTTGAGACACGCAAAACAAAACTTTAAATCCAATTAAATCATTACTGTGATAAATGAAAAACACTGCATGACAATAAATGAACTACCATATAAGCTATCATGTAAACTAAATCAAATCCAATCCAAACTAATACCATTCACACGATTACGAGACGTCTCTATCGCAGAACTACTCCAATTGATTAGTAAGCCATGAAGCATACCACAAATCCACTCCAATTGATCACTAAGCCATGGAGCATACCACAAAACCCACTCCAATTGATCACTAAGCCATGGAGCATACCACAAAACCTACTCCAATTGATCACTAAGCCATGAAGCATACCACAAAACCCACTCCAATTGATCACTAAGCCATGGAGCATACCACAAAACCTACTCCAATTGATCACTAAGCCATGAAGCATACCACAAAACACACTCCAATTGATCACTAAGCCATGGAGTGTATCACATCACAAACATGTAGCACATAACATATAATAGCCACATAAATTCCATGCATCACTTTAAACACATTATCACAGTAATCAAAACATTTCTATACTAGCATCATTTCCATTCCAAGTTTAAAACGAAGTAAAAGTGGGACTATGAAACTCACTTGATGCTTAGCTTCACAAAATAATCCAACAAAAGCTTCACAACACCTCACGAACAATCTAAACAATTAAGCACACAATAAACTACCATCAATTA
>BQNB010040633.1:6484-16484 GCA_026074375.1 Tanacetum coccineum
TGGATGACCCTGATTTATGAATACCTTACAAAAGAAACTCTTCCAGTGGAGGTGAATAAGGCAAGGGCGGTGCGACAAAAGTCACAACGGTTTACCGTGATCAATGGGATTCTATACAAAAAATCATTTCTAAGACCATGGCTACGGTGTGTTGGGCCGCTCCAAGCAAATTACGTCATAAGAGAGATACATGAAGGATCTTGTAGTATGCACGCAGGCACGAGGTCCGTAGTAGCTAAAGCCTTGCGAACCGGATACTATTGGCCTACTATGCACAAGGATTCAAGGGCACTGATAAGGGCATGTCAAGACCGCCAGGTTCACAGACCTATCCCAAGAAATCCGCAGCAAAAGTTGAACCCAATCACATCTCTATGGCCATTCTACAAGTGGAGAATTGACATAGCCGGACCTTTCCCGAAAGGTCAAGGTAAAGTCAAATTCTTGATAGTAGCCATTGACTACTTCACAAAATGGATTAACGCAAAGCCAATTGCAACCATAATAGGAAATCAAGTCAAAAAAATTGTATGGGACAATATAGTTTACAAATTCGGACTGCCAGGAGAAATAATCTCTAATAATGAAAAACAATTCCGAGACAACCCGTTCAAAGATTGGTGTGAAAAGTTGTGTATCCGCCAACGCTTTGCTTTTATAAAACATCCGCAAGCAAATGGGTTACTAGAAAGAGCAAACTGAATCTTAGGGGAAGGGATCAAGGCAAGGCTAGATGCAAGAAGCAAGAATTGGATGGAAGAAATCCCCCATGTTCTCTGGGCACACCGTACGATGATCAAATCTAGCAACGGGGATACTCCTTTTTCACTAACATATGGCACGGAAGCAGTCATCCCATCAGAGATAGGCATGCCTACACTAAGGACAACGGAAGTGGATATGGTGTAAAATAATAAAGCTTTGGGAATCAATTTGGACCTCTTGGAAGAAAGAAGGGAACAGGCAGCGATCCGTAAGGCAAAAAGCAAAGCAAAAATGGAAAAATACTACAACTCAAAGGTCTGCAGCACAAGCTTCAAGCCAGGAGACCTCATGTACCATAGTAATGATGCAAGCCAAACGAAAGAAGTAGGAAAACTAGGCCCCAAGTGGGAGGGACCATACGAGATAATGGAAGCATTAAGCAAAGGTGCATACAAGTTGAGGGACCGCGATGGAAAGCAACTTCCGCGAACATGGAATGTCTGCAATCTTAAAAAATGCTATGTTCATGAAATGTAAGCACCTCTCCCTTGCGGACTTCGAGGGGGGGGGACTGCACTTTAATTTTGTCTTATCTTTTGTAATGTCTTTTGTAATTTTAATAAAAAAGTAAAGACTAGCTACCTTCACAAGTTTATCTTAAGAATTTTTTTCATTTATTTTTACTTTACAAAGTTAATTATATATGTGAATAAGACGCGCACGAAACAGGGCATGACCCAATGAACATTATTCCGTATAACAAGAGGATGAGTAACCTAATAATTCACTCAATGTACATAAGAGGTATTGTAAGGCCGGTACCGGGAGGATAACCCACAAGTATTCAAACAAGACTATCATTTTAAAGGAACGTATCAATAACGATATAAAAAGATAGCAGTAATAGCATTCAAACAGTGGAAATGATAAAATGTTACAAAATTCGCCTAAGTACAAAAACCGCTACAAAAAGGCCACAAACGGTCGCAGTCAATAGTAACAACAAAAGAAAGGTCAAGAAGCACCATTACAAGATTAGTTTAGCTAGGTGGATCACGCTCTGGGGTAGTATCTAGATCTTCCTTTTCAAATTCAAAAGTGGAGAAAGAAGCAACATTTCCCTGACCGTTTCCCTGAGCATCCTCCGGACCATCCGTACCTACGATCTCGTAATCTTCTATAGTAATTAGAGGAATAGAACTTGCGGAAGCAAAGGTGATTGACATGGCAGTTGTGGTCACAATAGTCGCTGGCACGCTGCTAGAGGTGCCGGCCTCACCCACTAAGTTCTCAGCAGATAACGGGTCAACCAAAGGAGTCCAAACACTAATACGAGCCGACTGCTTTACTGCAACATTTTCCCTGATCCTTTCAACTCTGGAATAGGTAACATTTAGAGAAATTAAACAGAGATGTTTCACCCAGGACCACTTGGTCTTCAGACCAATGAATAGGAATCATTAATTGATCAACATTTGGCTGCAAGTCATTCATTCCTGGAGCTTCAACAAGTGGACCTTCCAGTCAAAAGAGGTTTATAATATCCTCCACACTTGCATCTTTATGTGATTTTAGTTCGGCAAGTAAGGGGAAATCCACCTCGTGGAGCCTCTGAATTGTAGAGTTATAATCCGCTTCCGCAACCGGATTATAGGCAACAACATCTGCCAGACTCCTACCTGCCTTACCATGGTTAATGCCGGCAGACAACTCATCCTGCATTCCCTTCTCAATGGCACGGTTAATGGCTGCTCCCAAAGCTGAAAGATACTCCTGATAGTTTAAGCACTTAACAATGGCAAGCTTCAAGCCATGGGTCAATAGCCACCTCTGGCCAGATATAGTGGTAAGGAGGTGGGGGTAAAACTTCTCCTCCAGGTGAAGAGCCATTTCTAGAAGGTCAGCGTCCAGCTTTCCCACTTTATCATTAACAATATTCATCTAAACATCCTGGAACTCTTCAATCTGCTCCTTCAGCCGCTCATAGCCTGAAACCTGGTCACATAGGCCTGAACATATGGTCTCCAGCGCATGCACCTATCATGACAAAAGTATAAACATATAAGAAAAAATAGAGAAGAATACACAAGACATATGAGTTCCGAAAGTACATACCTGATCCACAAGACCATCCTTCTGGGATCGGAGAGAAGACACCGCAACATTCAAATCTTTCAGCTCAAGATCCTTGGTAGAAACCGAAGATTGGAGCTCCGCGACTTTCCCATCAAGAGACTCCTTTGTGGCCTCAACGGCAGAAACTTAAGCACGGAGATGAATGGCCTCCGCGGCCTCAGTTTCTTTCAGCAGTAGCTGAGCCTTCAAGTTCTCAACCTCCTCATCTCTAGCCTTTAACAAGTCAGCTTGTTTTTTGCACTCAGACTCCAACCTCTTCCTCTCACTAAGACAATACTCGGTCCGCATTCTAACTTCCGCGTTTAAGCAAGCTTGACGAGCAGTCCTAACGTTGAACTCCGTAAACAAATGATGATAATCCATCTTACGGATCTGAGAGAACAATGCAAGAGGAGCCAAGTGATCAAAAAATTATTGGGAAACATCATAATCATCTAAGAGAGAGTCATTCAGAACCTTCCATTGCGAAACAAAAACTTGGTGCTGGGTCTCAGCATCCAACTCCCGAGAGCCCATTGAAAGATCTTGTCTAGCGGAGTAAGAGGGACCCGCGACATCTGCCTTCACCGTCTCTGTGGAGTCAGAGTCATGAAACATAGAAGCATGAACCAGAGAGGTAACCTTGGTACCAGTTTCCGGAACCGACGGAACAGTGACGGCATGGGAGGTAACCACAGACTCGGTCATCACCGGTGAAATGACAGCAGACCTGATAATAGAATAATCTTGAGCTCTAAAAGCATTTGTACCAGAGTGGTGGGAAGAATCTAAAGAAATAACAAACCTTTCAGATGCACCAATGGTACGGAGATTCAGACCGGTAATAGAATCGGCAGGGACACCACTCTCATGCTCTGGCGTGGCAGATACTGAAGAAGTAACCATAGGCAAGGTCGCCACAGTCGCGACACCAACTTCAACATTCAGCATGCTGCTTGCCAACAACTCCTTAAGGACAGATGGAGATTTACCACCAGTAGCAGCCCCACTAGAAGTTCTGTGGTCCCCTCTCAGTTTCTTAGGAGGATGAGAGGAACCACTAGCATCCGTAACAACTTGCCTTTTCTCGCGTAGACGCTTGGGCTTCTCAGTAACCACATTCTCATCAGCAACAACCTAACCCCCGTGATAATTTTAGTCTTAACTTCCTGACCACCACCAGCAGCGGAATCCCCCTGACCCCTTCGTCAAACAACCTATCAACACTTGCCTCCAAATCACTGTCAGCACGGGCCAGGGCAACCGGTAGGAGCGGAACTACACACCCTACGGTGGAATCCAGAAGTCTCGCTTCCCCCTCAGCACATTCCCTTTCCCCAACCTTCACTTTTATAGGATCCACAACTTGGATAAAAGCAAGCAAGTCCATATCTGTATAAACAAAGAAGTAAGTCAAGAACAAGTTCAAAAAACTATAAGTTGAACAATATACAATGACAAACACCCACCCGTTCCGTCATCACTAAGAAACGTGGGATAAGTATCCTCATCTACTCATCCCAATCAAACAAAGGAAGGGCTCCGAAAACTTCCGGAACAGAGCCGGATGAGCAACAAGGACAACATAATCATCCGCATTAAACTCCGTTGACTTTGGAAAAGGGTCTCTAGAGACATTTTTGTCGGTATGCCACGGAAAAGAAGCGAGACAAGCAAAATAATCGACCCAGAAGAAATGGCCATTCTAGCATTTAAGTGAATCTAAGGGTTTTGTATAACATACGGCGTCACTATCCGGACGCTTACTAAAAGACATCCACCCTTTGTTTTTAGAATTTACATAAAAGCAGCGGAACAACCCAACTGTTGGTTCAATACCATGAACACAACATAAGATCTCAAAGTGAGAAACTTTGGCCGCCGCAATAACAGAGAGTTGAGACAGATTGATCCGATAATGCCTAAGCACGTTAACAAGAAAAGTGGAAAGAGGTAATCAAAAATTGGTAAACTTGAAGAATCTAGTATATACACCAATCTTTCCAGTGGGCATTTCATGTATTGTTTGGTTAGGACTAGGCAATTTCGGATGAACATCATAAGGAATATGAAAACTTTGGCAAAAAATATCGAGACCTTTCTGAGTAAGAACAGACTTGATATCCGTAATACTGCTCATGATAAAAAATAAGCAAGGATAAAAGCCTAACCTGAAAGTCTAAAGTTCTTCGAAGTAGGGCACGGAGCAGAAGAAACAGTTAAAAAAGCTTGGAGAATTTTTTAACAATGGCGATTGTAGTGTGAGAAGAGGAAAAGGAAATAGTGAAAACTTAATCAGGTATTTATACCCATGGTATATTTAATTCAAATTAATCCCAGATGAGTGCACGCGTCCATAACGTCCAAGTTAACGGATAAGATTGAAAGTAAAAAATGGTGATGACAGTTAGGCAAGTGGGCCACACAATCAAATCAGTCAGAAGACGAAAGGCCAAGAAGAGTCCACGTCTCACACATTTCACCTAACAGGTACAACGAAACATCGCGGATAAGTTTTTCTTTGCGAAAGAGGCAAATAGCCGCGGAAAAAGCAGGAGTGTCACGGAACCTTAGTCTAGTAACATATATTGCGCATAGCAGGCAACGCCGCACGCAACAAACGAACTAGACTGGGGGACTTGATGACGTATAGCACGAATAGCAGGCTTATTGGGCTTATCCGTACTATACACATTTGGGCCCAGGCCCAACACGACAAAACATACGAGCTGCCATTAAGCCCAGGATAAGCTGGTGGCGGCCCAGATATTTCAAGACAAACGCAGATAAGGCCCTTCCGCAACACACATGCGGAATGCAATCTGTGTCCGCAACCATGATTACAAGCGGACCTTTGCCAGACAAGGGTCCCACTCTGGCCACTAACAATCATAAGCGAAATACCCAGAAAACCTAGTATTAGGCTCACCTATAAATAGGGATCTCTGACACCTCAAAAGGTATGATTTTCTAACCTACATTCACACACACATACTATGACATTCTCTGACAAGCATGTTTACTTACTCTTACGCCGGAGCTTAATCGTGGGGTCCGTCCCCAAGGTAAGGCTAACGGTTTTCTCTTATTTGTGCAGGAGATCGTCTTATTACTTGAATTAGTACAAGATCTAATCCATCAACAGTTTATTGGCCCGGTTCAGTAAGCATCACTAATCCACGTTATAACCCGTCACACTTTTTATACTAACAAATATTGTAATTAAAATGGGAAAGAGAAAGACTGATATGCATCTGAATGTGCACGATGTTATCGTGGGTGAATGAATGACCTAGTCAAAGTTATTGTTTTAGTATTTCATGCAAGTTTACATTTTCTCATGCATGTTTCATGGAGGTTATAGTGGGTAGGTTAGTGGGTAGGTTAGTGGGTAAGTTAGAGTTGGTAGTTACTTATTTCAGTATAAATATGTAACCATTGTTTTAGTTGAAGTTAAGAAGAAAATTTATTAAAGTCTTAGTTTCTCTCAAGTTTTCTTGGAGTCTTGCCCGCTCAAAGGGCATTATCTATCTCGCTTCTTATCTATCTTCTTGGGAGATTGACCATCTAAAATCGGTCTATATCATTTGGTGCTTTCATTCATCTTACTCATGCCTCCGAAACGTTATCCATGACATATAGAAGAAATGATAGCGACTATAGTCGATCAATTCGCTCAGTGGCTTAATATCGTTTCCTCGTCAAATGTCCGGCTCGAAACAACCTTACAGAAACTCACTTGCTAAACCACCATCATTAAAAATGAGTCAAATGATTCCACCTCCAACACCGACACCGACATCACCGAGACAACAACCGAGGTCATCATCGAAACAAACTCTCCCATTACTGATAGCATTAAACACGACAACACCATGGCTACGTATTTCCCTGAGTCCACTTCGTATACAATCAAACTTGATCAAATCATCTCAAAAGACATTATTAACCAAAATACTATTTCTACCGTCCTGTTGCCGCCTATAACCCAGCGTGAGATGGTCACCTTCTATTCCACCAACCTTCATCAAACTTGTGACTTTTCCACAATGAAGGAGAAGTTAGAAGCCGAATGTGTTCGGTCTTCGCCCTCATTCTTCATCACCCTTGGTTTTCGATGCGCAAAGACATATCATCCCGGTCACCAATGCTATCCACCAAAATTTGTTTTTCTTGAATCCGAAGATGACCCACCTTGGGAGCCGAACGACTCGAGATACAAGACCATGAGCCTTGAGGACAAGGCTCGTTTTAAGGGCGGGAGTATTGATATGTATTTGAATGTGCACGATGTTATCGTGGGTGAATGAATGACCTAGTCAAACTTATTGTTTTAGTATTTCATGCACGTTTACACTTTCTCATGCAAGTTTCATGGAGGTTACAATGGGTAGGTTGGTGGGTAAGTTAGAGTTGGTAGTTACATATTTCAGTATAAATAGAGTTAATTGCATAAATGGTCCATGTGGTCTGCCGGGTTTAACGAAAATAGTCCCTATATTTTTTTCCCGGATCCTCTCCCTGTGGTTTCAACCCGTATCGGGTTTGGTCCCTTATTTAACAGTCAAACTAACTAAACCGTTAAATGCATGATTAAATAGTCCCTGTGGTTCTGTCGGGTTTAAACGGAGTGGGTCCAATCATTTAACAGTCAAACTAACTAAAATATCGGTCAAGGGACCAAACCCGATACGGGTTGAAACCATAGGGAAAGGATCCGGGGAAAAAAATATAAAGACTATTTTCGTTAAACCTGACAGACCACAGGGACCATTTATGCAATTAACTCGTATAAATATTGCTTTACTTGAAATTAAGAAGAAAATTGATTAAAGTCTTAGTTTCCTTCTAGTTTTCTTGGAGTCTTGCCCGCTCAAAAAGTCTTATCTATCTCGCTTTTTATCTTTCTTGTGAG
Organism: Tanacetum coccineum; assembly: GCA_026074375.1. Classification (NCBI taxonomy): domain Eukaryota; kingdom Viridiplantae; phylum Streptophyta; class Magnoliopsida; order Asterales; family Asteraceae; genus Tanacetum; species Tanacetum coccineum. The sequence goes on from BQNB010040633.1 coordinate 14,220, forward strand.
ATTGACCATCTAAAATCGGTCTATATCAAAGACACAAAGGAAAATGGGTCCACCAAATTTCAGAAAACCTTGCATCTTGTTGCATTTTTGAAGAAAGAAATTTTTTAATAAAAAGGCTCAATTATTTAGTGTAGGTTTTTAAGTCAAAACCCAATTCCATGTCAAATGACCCTAACCAAACGGGTCCTAATAACTTTTCTTTGGTAGCCAAAAGAAGAAAACAAAAAAAAAGTATTTATTTGATTAAAAAAAGGATAAGCTATATATATTATCAAAAAAGAAGAACTAGCTACCAAAGAGATTTTGTGTTATATGAGTTGGTATCTTTTAGTTTGATTTGCTCTTGAACCATATTATTGTTCAAATCTTGTCTTCTGCTGCTGCTGCTGGTGGTATATCTACTCACATTTCTTTTCTTTGTTAGTTTATGATATTCATAGAATCATTTTCGTTTTTTATATAAATAAATTCTCATGACCACCAACTGTTTGATAAAATTCCTCTGCTAAAATAATGCTTATGCATATCTCTTATTCATACAGAAGAAGAAGCACCATGAATGCCAGCATACCCTCGCAACCCATCATTGTCCATTACAACCACCTCTTGTCGTCGTCTTCTTCTTCGTCCCTTTCACACCTCAAGCAAATTCATGCCAATATCATTCGCTCTGGCCTTCACTGCTCCAATTCTCTCCTCATTAAACTCGTTTTATCTGCCTCTACCCTATCTTTTGATTATGCGTTATCTGTATTTTACCAAATGCACAACCCACAACCACATCTCTCTAACAAGTTCTTGCGTGAATTATCCCGAAGTAACAGACCTGAAAACACCCTTTTAGCTTACGCCAACATGAGGGACCAAGGATTTCTTTTCGACAATTTTAGCTTCCCATCCCTTCTCAAAGCATGCACCAAACTGTCAGCATTAAGTGAAGGGATGGAACTTCATGGGTTTGCCTTAAAAATGGATTTTCTGTCTGACCCGTTTGTACAAACTGGTTTGGTTGCAATGTATGCAGCCTGTAGCCATATTGAAGATGCAAGGATGGTATTTGATAACATGTCTGACAGAGATATTGTTGCGTGGAACATTATGATCAGCGGGTATATATCATTTCTTACCATGCAATTCTTTATTATACTCGTTATAATTGCTAATTTCTCACAATTTTTCAACCTCTAAATTGTAAACAGCTACTGTGAGAGTGATCACTATAATAATGTGTTGCCCTTGCTGGAGGAAATGAAGAGATCGAACGTAAAACCAGATGACAAGATCTATTCAACTATTCTTTCTGCTTGTGGCCGTGCTGGAAATCTAGAATTTGGGAAAGCTTTTCATGAGTTCATCACCGAAAACAAAGTTGTGGTTGATTATAACCTGCAGTGTGCACTAGCTATCATGTATGCAGGTTGTGGCTCCATGGACATGGCAACAAGTTTGTTTGAAGAGCTGTCACCAAAAAACATTGTTGTTTCTACTGCCATGATTACAGGGTACTCAAATGCGGGACAAATTTTATCTGCACGTTTGATTTTTGATGAGATTGCAGAAAAGGATTTGATTTGTTGGAGCGCAATGATTTCTGCTTATGCAGATGGAAGTCATCCCCAGGAAGCCCTTCAGTTGTTCGACAAGATGTTAAGTTCGGGTGTAAAACCTGATCAGGTCACTATGCTAAGTGTCATTTCTGCTTGTGCTAGTCTAGGTGTTCTCGATCATGCAATAAAAATCCAACTATATATTGATGAAAATAGGTTAAGTGGAGTTTTGCCTGTAAACAATGCACTTATTGACATGTATGCAAAATGCGGGGAACTCAAGAGGGCAGAATCAGTATTTGGTAGGATGCCTAGGAAAAATGTAATTACATGGAGCAGCATGATCGGGGCTTATGCTGTTCATGGAGATGCTATGAATGCCCTTGACCTCTTCCATCAAATGAAAATCCAAAAAATGGAACCAAATGGTATAACATTTGTCGCTTTGCTGTATGCTTGTAGCCACGCAGGATTGGTTGAAGAGGGTCGAAAAATCTTCGCATCAATGATTAACGAGTACAAAATAACACCCAAACGAGAGCATTATGGTTGCATGGTGGATCTATATGGCAGAGCTAATATGCTTAGAAAAGCTCTTGAGGTCATCGAAGAGATGCCCATGGCACCGAATGTTGTCATCTGGGGATCTCTCATGGCTGCATGCCGAGTCTACAGTGAAGTTGAACTAGGCTTATATGCAGCAAAACGGGTTCTTGAG
>BQNB010040633.1:21484-47271 GCA_026074375.1 Tanacetum coccineum
GGGTTTTTTCGGTTTCGGTTTTTTTCGGTTTCGGTTTCTTCGGTTTCGGGTTTTTTCGGTTTCGGATTGAGCGGTTCGGCTCGGTTCGTCGGTTTCACGGTTTTTTTGAACACCCCTACCGTTTGGTGAATGCTTTAAAACCAACCGTAATGAAATCAGCGAATTGAATGAGTTTTAGTTAAATGACAAAAATAATCAATTTTACAAGCATATTTTATTAAACACTTATTGTTTCGTCATAAAATTATTGTTCACAAGATAAAAACACACAATTTAAAAAAAGACATCATTATTAGAGTTTTCTCTTCTTTATTTTTTGCAGAATAACAATATTTACATTAATTAATTAATTTAAAACTTCTTTAGTGTTTGTAATAATAACTTCAAGTGAGTGTGATATGGTAAACTTGAATTAAATTCACTATCTATTTTTGAAAGTTGACAATTAATTTGGGACAATCTGAAATGGAATAGTGGATAATTTATATGAGACAAAAGTAGTAATTTTTATTCAAAAAGCTCTTACACTCATGAAACTAGCAATGTGCTAGTTTTTCTAATAAAATCGTAAGGTTGACTAGCAAGGTCAATCTTGCGATATTTATATTAAATAAGAATTTAATACATCGTTCGTCTTTGAGGTTGTATCGAAAATACAAGTTTCGTCCTACTTTCCCCCCAAAAAATCCAAATCGTCCTAAATTTGAAATTTCTGTCTCTTGGATCGTCCGTTTGACTAACGAGCGTCAGTCAATTGATGTTAAGTCCCTCACGTGCCTTGCACGTGAGAGCATAATGGTCATTTTAGGTTTTTGAAAATTTTGTGTTCAATTCTTACGCCTAACCTTTGGCAAAATTTTGTTTTCCCCCTATAAACTTCTCCAATGCTCATCCTTATCACCACACATCCATAAACTTTCCTCTTTTTAAGTTTTTTTTCCACTTTCTATCTTGATCAAATTTGATACAATGGTTCGTTGTGGGTGCGGGAGACATATTGTGAGCCATGGAAGAAGGTTTTTTTGCATCTCCTCAACCGGTAAGCTTATTTCAAATTTCTTGATGTTTGTGTTTTATGGTTCGTGCATACTAACAATGGCGGATGTGTATATTTGGTATTTACTGTGTTTTATGGTTTTTCGTGCTATTTTATTGGCTGGCTGGCCTCCACCAATCAATATTTTATATCTATGTTTTAAGCTTATTGTACAGTATCAATGATGATTTTATTTAGTTGCTAACTTGTCTTAATAATCTCTTGTTGTGTTCGAGTTGTCATCATATTGGCTGGTTTGACCCAACCATGTATGCTAGGTCAAGAATCATTATATTCGGTTTGCTCAGGTAAAAAAAAGAACTCGAAGCTGCTCTCAAGTCTAGCAAAGAGACCTTCTTTTGCAAAAGGAAAATGTGTGGAAATGGAAAAAGTTTTGTGTCTTGACTTGGCTGTTTATTATAACTTTGTATGTGTTCTTTATCTAAAGTGTTTGTTGTTGATCCGTTGGGTTTGATACTTTGCTTTTGCTTTTGTGTTTAGTTTTTTTATTAAACTGCACCCGTCATCCCCAAAACAACTGTGTTTCATCTTTAAATGACGTCATTTGGTATAACTTGAGTCTTGATTGGTTCAATCAAAACCTTAAACGACGTCATTTTGACGGACCCAAAACGCAGTCATTTGTTCCGTCATTGTATAAAAGGTGATACACAATTCATTATAGTGTAATTTTTTAAAAGCCAAAAAGGACAATTTTACTGGGAAGTAAAATTTTTTTAAAAGTCTATGTATTTTTTTTATTATTAGTTGTAGTATTTTTTATATGGATAAACACCATTTATTAACTATTTACTTTTTCTAATGTCTCATTATGCATACTCAACCCACAAAAATATCGTTATGCTTTCACCGGTCAAACCGGTAATGTTGACTATTTTTAATTTCCACCTCACTTATGTATGTCCACATCTAGATAATTGCTTGCAACCTGGTGTCCACATGTGATTTCCACTAACATTTCTATGGTATAAAATCAATTTTTTTGGTAAGTTAATCTTTTGCAAAAGCCCCAATTTTTGTTAAGTTTTTGTAAAACCCTAATTTCTGATTTAATTTTCAACAGGTGAAAGATGGTGGTGCCGTTTACTGTTAATCTTTACCATGACGCGTTTTTCATATTAAGCCATTGGAGTATGTGAATTTCGATTGCAGTGTCATTGATGATGTTGACTTCGATGGTATGTCATACATGGATTTTTTTCATGCCACTAGAAGGTTATTTCTTGTCAGTCCAACAAGTATGTATTACAAAAACCCTATTGATCCACTCATTGATTTGAAATTGTTAAAAACTGATGAGGATGTTAGTGCTTTTGTGAAAGCTTGTTATGAAACAATTTTAAGATTGACTTGTACACAGAGCACAATGACTATTACATTATGGAAATCATTAATGAGGAGCTCCACCATAAAAAAATGTGTTAGTCATACAGACTCAGATGTTGAGACAAATCACCCATTAGATGATGTAGCTCGTATTGTTGATTTTGAACATGATAATGAGGGTAATGTAAACATACCTAGGATGACCATAGATGACCTATTAGGAGTGACCATGGTGCGATTTGGTGCGGGTTTTGACTAAAACCGAACCTCAAGCGCACTTGCGGTTTCTATAAAAATAAAAACCAAATCGCACCACATTTTGCGATTTTGGTTTTTTGCGGGTTTTGCGGGTTTTGCGTGTTTTAACAGCACCGCACCATCACTTATGACTTATATAATTAATGTGGGTTTTTGCGGTTTTTGGTTTACAATGTTGGTTTTTTAGGTTATAGCAATGCATATGTTTAATGTGAACACATAAATCACTTATAACTTATAAGAATATTAATGATAATATGCGGTAGAAGCCTTATAACACACAATAAATAATCAATGTCCCGTTTTTCGGTTTTAAATAATCAATGTGCGGTGCGGGTTTTGTGGTTCGGATTTATGGGTAAAACCGCAACTACACCGCATTTTGCGGTTTTTATTAAAACCGATCCACCAGTTTTCGTCGTGGTTTGGTTTTTTGCGGTTTGCGATGCATTTTCTGCTCACCGTATGACCCGTGGCTAAACAAACTGGTGGGAAATGGTAATTTTATTGTCCAGATTGAGAATCCAAACCCTAACTTACTAGGTAGTTTTTTATTAGAGGTTGAGGATCCTGATAAGAGAAGGTAGAATCTAAGTTTAAAGCCAAAAAGAATGTGGAATATCCTTCTTTCAATCATAAAACACCTTGGAATAAGTGCAAACCAGTGTTAGGAATGAAGTTTGAAAGCCCACAACAGTTGAAGTGTATGCTTGCCAATTATGGTGTGCAACATAGCTATCAATTGTGGTACATGCAGCATGACAAAAATAAGCTTTTAGTGTTTTGTGGTAGGGATGTCAGTCAAGGTAAGTGTTGTCAGAAACATGAAAAGTGTTGGTTACACGATCATAATTAATATTTAGTCAATGGTTAAGGACCTATTAGCAATTATGTAAAATACCCCCTCCCTTATTAGGTTTTCCTTCTACCCTATAAATAGAAGGCTAATGTAAGGGAAGGGGTTGGTGATTTATTCTCTCTTAATCTAATATTCTCTTCTTTCTTTACCTCTCTACTTTCTCTCTCTAGGAAATCCACCCTTTCCTCTCTTCCTCTCTCTCTCTCTCCTAACTGATCCTCTCTCCCCTCTCTCTACCATCTCTCTTACGTTTCTCTCTCTATATATATTAGTTTAGTGTATGTTTATGATATTTTACAATTGGTATCAATCTCCATGGGATGATTAGTGGTGTTTTTGTGTGTGTTTAAAGCTTTAAAGTTTTAGTTTTTCCTTTTTAAGTGGTTCGCCTATTTACACTCATAATGGGACGATGATTTCAACTTTTATGTGTTTAAAAACCATAAAAGTTTTATGTTTATGATTCCTTAGGTATATTAGAGGTAAGAATCATCAAAAAGTTTTAAACTTTACTTGATTTTAAGTACTTTTAAGTGTTTTTAGTGAGAAAGTGTGATTTTTGTTAGTTTCAGATAGAAAAGTTTCAAACTTGTGCAATCCATATCAGTTATACAAACTAGCAACTCTAGTTTGTTGCACAAGTGTACTACGTGGGCTTAAAAGCATAAAGTTCTGATTTTTGTTGGTTCCGAAGTGAAAAGACTCAAACTTGTGCAAACCATATCGGTTATACAAACTAGTAACTCTAGTTTTGTTGCACAAGTCATACAAAAAACGTGCGAACCACGTTCTCCACAAATTAATTTGTGGTTTCTTGTATTTCACAAAGGTTCAACTGAACCACCAAGAGCTCAGCCGAACCTTGTGATTCAGCCGAACCTTATGATTTAGCCGAATCTAGTGATGAGCCGAACCAGGTCCAACCGATGGACAACAGGTCCAGCCGAACCTTTTATAGGTGCTGAATTAAATTAATAACATATAAACAAATATAAACGCAGCAGAACATGCACCTATCAACGGATCCATAGAGTCATATGATCAATCAAAATAAAAACAACAATAATTACCTTTGCAGCGTGATCGGTAGAATCAATGAACAACCTTTTCTTGTACACGATCTATCCAAGAAACCAAGTGACCAAAGTAGACCACCTCTATGAATATCCATACTACACTTCACCGTATACCTATTGGATGCTTGTCCTTAAACCCGTAACCTTGGGATCAAGTCTTGAATAATCTAGATTCAAGATTAAAAGATCAAAATTGAAAACCCTAGATGGGAAATCAATTTTGTACCATATATATAATGGAGAGGGAGAGGGAGAACGTTTTTAGTAACTTATTTTCACATTATGAGAAGTTCTCTCTCATATAGTTGACCAAGAAGATTAATCCTTATCCTCTCCAATCCTTCCCTAGGCTGGCCCCTCTTATGGGCTTGGTTGGGCTTCCTATTTGTTTTCTAAGTACAATAAACTAAGTACATTACTTAGTTATTATAAGCCCAATATTGATCCCGAGTTACGTAGTTTATTTATATACCGTGAATACAATAAACATGCTATATAAAGTGGCACCTCAGTGTATATGTGTGTGACCTCATAGACTCACATGTCTCTACCTGTATATTATTTATTATGACATGAGCATACTTCAATAGCTCCCACTTACGCACGTCATAATAATCAAGTAATAATACAAGCAAAGGTTAATGTCTAGCAACACGCCAATGCCCCCAGAAACATATGATGATTGTTTCTTAAACATCGTATTTTAAATGGTTTAGATATCAATCATCTTTTTGTTACATATACTATGTTAAACATTAGATATGGATCATGAGTCAATCTAAAGCTTAACAATTATGTTTCTCGATATAGACATTGAACTAGATTACCAAATTAATCAAGTATCATCTTAATTACATTTGGGTGCGGCCACACATACATCCAGTTCAATCACGAGGGCCAGAGTATCTTAACCTCAAACACGTGGAGAACAAATCCTATTTTGACTGCAAGTATCCGTTATGTGTTTCAGTCCCTCCTAAAAATGGCTTTTAGCAGCCATTCATCAGGTCAACGTTGAACCATATCTAAGATTGACATTACACACACACAAAACCTACTTGCATCTCAAGTCTAAGGATGAGAGACATAACCACTTGCGAGATTCACTATTGACGCCGATTGTAGTGATATCTCGTAGGTTGGGTTAGTCCAATGTTCATCCAGTGAACAACATATGAGTTTAACGGTACATCATTAATATTCATGCCATATGAATATGACCAAAACGCTCAATTTGCTTAATTCAATGATACTCTGTATTATTAAATGACAATGGGCGATTTAGAATCATAAAATTTCATGGAATTAAACATGCTAATATAGAACACAGTTGTATAAATGAAGACGATCATACCCAGGTATATCAATTCATTCGTTTAATACATCTGTTTACGTTCCATTATCAAATACTAAAACGGATTTATACATGAGACTACTAAGCATGTCGAGTTCAATGTTCCTAGCATATAAAACATTTTTGGTAATGGACATTGACTTGCAAAAAAATTCAGCTAACTTGTTATCTTGTGTGAACTTTGTGATACGTGTTTCAAACTCACAAGCAGTGAAGGTTTTAAATAATACGATGATTGTCATTTTGTATATGTGCGTTCATGCTAACACTAGCATCGCCATAACACATTAATAGGTTGTTTGGAGCAAGCAAAACAACGTATTTAAGACAATCTTCTTTAACAGCTTCCCAAACTGTGAAATATTCTTATTCTTTAATGAATAGTGCAACAATGCTTTCAATCAAGCACGTCTAGTCAATAGTATTATCATTTATGATGAAATTCTGCTATGACTAGGATTGAGAATCATCTCAATCAAAATAAGCATTAGTGTATAAACTCAACACTAATCTCCTTATTAAAAATCCGTAAACGATGAACACGTCTTTAGTCCTTTGTAGGCCGTTTAAAATATTAGTCTAATGACTTTCACTTAGTTACTATGGTTGTCGGTTCATCTTGCATTCATGAAAGTGTTACAATTAGTCTAATACATATCATGACATACATAATGAAACCTTTAGCAAAACTAAACGTTTTCATGTATGTGTTCAATCTCATCAGGTGAGATAGAATTTTGAGTCTTGCTTAATGATATGTCATATTGTATTAGACTTATTAATAGCGTATGTTTCCTAATAAACATATGCTCCAAGGTTGTATGTTTTATTTCGTATATCTCTTGATAGAAATATTATTCTAAACTAAGGATTAAAATCCAGCTTAGGTGAAATACTTTTTCCAATATGTTGACAACTTTATGAGATATAGAAAGACAAAAAATATTGTCACGACTAGATTTTAGGCGTGCTCAGGTTTTATCTGTTTAATCAAATCAAATTATTAATTTAAACTTAAGATTCCAGCTCCCATATTCATGCTCTGATCCACACTTGGATTTTGCAGCTTGCACATTTTCTAAAGATAACTTGGATTCAAAAACCCTATTTTGATTACTCAAGTCCTGCAAAGGTATTATTTCAAGAAAGGAGTTTTTCTTATCTATTGCCATATTTCATATTCATGAAATCAAGTATGATAATTAATATCTTTATTCATTTAACGCTTGCAAGGAAAAGAAGTTTTAAACATAGTCAATCGCTTGAGTATAAGTAAAACCCTTACCACTAGGGGTGTGTTTAAATGCGTGTACATTTCTGTCCATATTAGTCTTCTCCTAGAAGAACCAATTTAACCTCTCAGTCTTACCGATTGGTGAAAGATCAATCAAATTCCAAAATGATTTTCTTTCATAGACTATATCTCAACATTCATTATGTTGTTCGCTAGTGCATTCAGAAGGTTGTGTAATAAGATACTTTCTCCAAAACAGAGGCTCCTACTTGCTTCTTGTATGAGGAGAATTTCTCCAAAAACGCAGCAAGTTGAGCAACAATAAAATTGTTCTCGTTTAGGAGGTATAATATATGCTGACAGTTCTTGACTTTAGTTTGCTAATATTACGCTTAACGTGGTCTCAACAAATTCAGATTTAAGTTTAACGTACCTTACCTGGGAGTCTTCCATTCCATAAAAACTGCTGGTGTTTTAGTTACCTTCTCTGGCTTGGCTTCCCGACACATATTGAGTAAACACGTGGCTTTCTCAATTATGTTAACCTTGATAAGATTAGAGGCAGGGTAGTTAAAGTTATCAAAAATAAAACAATATCAATAGATTTTGATTTTAAACCAGCGAGGACATACATATGATGGTGGTATTCTATGATAATGGATTGTGAGACAGTATTATAATCTTTAGATTACCTAATACCTTTTGGCTCGCATACTCCTCGCCATTTAGCCTTACAAAAATAATGGCATTAACACGTAATTCAAGCCATTGCATGCTATAACGTAGATACTCCCCCCCCCCCCTCATAAACCTGAGAGTAGCGCCCCCCCCCCACCCCCCCCCAACTCCCCACCTCCACCCCCCCCTAGCCCCCCACCCCCACCAAAACCACAAAGCGTATTAGCAGAAGTTATGGATTTTATGTCACATGTCTTAACAAGAAGACATAGCACTTTAATCGCCATCTTTTACGTTATTAGTCTTTGCCATCAATGATCTTCATGAACTATGTCGTGACTATGAGATATGACAAGTCAATTGCGTACTTTATAAGTCTTTGAACAGTTCAAGGACCTGATGTTTATGTCTTTACAAGAAGAAATAAACATATTAAATAAAGTATTATTGAACGCCGACTCTTGGTTTCAAGTTAATTACATACTTCTTACACAATCATATTTGATAAACCTTTTAGTGAATATGATGAAGTAGGTATTCATTATTTTTTGACACTAGTTCTAAGTAGGGCGACATACATCGAGGTGTATAAGTCCTAGTAAAATATTAGCTTTCTTACATGCAGTTAAGAAAAACCATTAGTCATATTGTTATATGTTGTACCTTGCACATAATTAAGATTTCTCTCACTTGTGCACGACACAACATCAAGCATTTATACAAACAAGTGAGCATATTATGAGTCAGGTTACGATTCCTGAGACTAGTGTGTTATGAGCCCACCACGCTTCCGTTTGTTTGTATGAATAATATGACAATGTCACAGATATGATATGATTTAAGTTAAAACTAAAATCACATTTGCATTACAAGTATATATAGAACTTTATTGTTTAATAAGCAATCGTGCATAAATATTGTATAGATAGCGTTTCAGGCAGCGACATCAGAAAAGCAACAAGTTATATAATAGAATAATATGCAATGATTCTTATAAAAACTATGTTGTTCATATGATGAAACGTTAATGTTTATTTCAAGACCAACTAGAAATAAAATGGTTCACTAGGTAATAAGCTCATAGCTCCCACAGAATTTAGACAACATTACATGTGCGTATATATCAGTAGTAAAATGCATTGCTCCCACTGGATGAGACAACATTAAATATGTGTCTATACCAATGAAGTGCAAGTAGCAATTTATTTACTTTTCTACTCTTTGAATATCTGCACATTATCACTAATGTGAGCCTTACGGACTAGTAAACATGTACTTAGGTATTCAAGGAAGTGCATCAAGTTCTACTATATAGATGATGGACTAGCCATCAATGCCATTCTTTAACTTGAAAGTTTGCATGCAATTGCTCCCTCTACATTACCTCAAGGGGGTGTAGAATCTTAGGAAAAATATCGAGTTAAGGAAAACTAGTAGAAAACATGTTATTAATTTCCTTTCTCTTTCGCGATTTATTAAGATTTCCATTTCTAATTATTAAAACTCATACTATGTCTTGACGCTTCAAGATGTATCATTTTGGTGGCCGTGAAACTTGTTCTCTAGTCATCCAAATAAGATGTGCAACCGCACTTAACCATTTGACTTTTACAAGACAATACGATTTCTAGAGTAAGTACGCTTTGAGTTTGATTAGAATTGGAAAATTCAAGTGTTCCTATTATAGCTTTCTCATATAAGTGGAAAGGATAGGAATAAGTCTTTTTCTTACAAGGAAAGAAGACTTAGTTTTCCTTCCTCTAACAAAGAAAGGAAACAAACTTTTGTTTACGGTTTGAGTTGCATAAATATCATTAATAGAAATTACAAAGTTCAATTTAGTATTTTCGATAATTAATCCTTTTAAAATTAAATACCCAAGTTTATAATATAAAACAATTAATTTTACGAAAGGCTAAGATCCTCATTGAGGTTCCACCATCACATCAGTTGATCTGCTAGCAATGATAGATTCAATAGGTAGGTGACGTTCACCAATTGCAAGACATGTGCAATTCTTAGACCATATGGGACTCATGGAAATAGTGAGCGAGCTACTAATGTCAAGATGGCATGTTTAGTCCCATCCTTGCCTCGGCTTAAGGTATTACCGGCTTAACTCGATTAAGTCATCCAATTTGAAAACATGTGAAAATATGTCTAGGTCTCACGCATAGAGAATGATCACCCTGGGTTACAATTCACCTACGTCTCATGCATAGCAAAAAGTAATTGCAGGTGAACTCAATCAATTGGACGGCATGACTTAAATTTGTGACGGGTATAAGTTTTGATAAATATGTGATCAAAATTGTGTACGAGAAAGCATGCATTCATCCTTCGTAGCACAAGTTAAAAACCATTTTTAACTTAAGTCTAATCATTGTTTTACTTTTATATGTGTCAAGTTATCCATTTAAATGCTAATATATAACCTAAGTGGAATAAATATTAGATATGGACAATACATAAATAAATAACAAACATAACAAAAAGTGTTATATATAAAACCAAAAATTTAGTTTTCAAATCATTATCTATACTATAACCTAAAAAAGTCAAAGATTTAGTTTATAAAAATGGTTTGTGTTTTTCACTTAGTTTTATAAATTTTTTGCAAGTTATCCATATTACATTCCAAAACATATATAAAGCAAAAAAAAACACAACCCTATGTATGCAACGCCTAAACAGATGAAAAAACTATGCTTGGTCTCGTGAGCCATCACGAGAACCAAAAAGTCAACTAAGGTTAACCACACAACCACAAGGAGGGCTCCTACTGCTCCAAAGACCTATCATGAGCAAGTGAAACCCTAAATGAACATGATGCCCAAATCTGCCAAAAAATTTCAGCTGACTTCACGGGCCTGAAACTCATTAGAAGTGTCTTCCCCCAATTGAGCACTTCTAGTTAATATTAGTTGTATTCCTATGAGTTTTGAACCTGCCACCCAATATGAGCTTCTAACCTACATAAAGCCTTTGGAAAATCCATTTTTAGTAAAAGTTACACTAGCAACTCCGAATTTGACTTTATGCCTTTAACTCTTTCGCCATTCGAATCCAATCGGTTACAATAATTTTATGATTGAATACATTTATCCTATCATCTAAATACTGTAAAATTCCCAAACAATGGCTACAATGAAAATTGAAAGCATACAAATGAAGCTGAAACAATGGCAACCCCAAAACTGAAATTAAATGCAATTATAAGCGAATCAAGTCACAAGTGGTCAAGGTTTTCATCGGCTTTGCATACAAAACATAATAATACCATTTGTCATGTATTTCAAGGTGTGGGATAGTCCATGACAAAACATGCATGTATTTTCCTGGATACAATTAAATTAAGATGAAGTAAATTGTTAGCCAACGAATCGAAGAAATAAATTAACTAGAATTAAAACCCCGATTGGTACGTGTAACCAATGGCTTAAGGATCACTTAGTACTATCTAGTTTGTTGCACAAGTGTACTACGTGGGCTTAAAAGCATAAAGTTCTGATTTTTGATGGTTCCGAAGTGAAAAGACTCAAACTTGTGCAAACCATATCGGTTATACAAACTAGTAACTCTAGTTTTGTTGCACAAGTCATACAAAAAACGTGCGAACCACGTTCTCCACAAATTAATTTGTGGTTTCTTGTATTTCCCAAAGGTTCAACTGAACCACCAAGAGCTCAGCCGAACCTTGTGATTCAGCCGAACCTTATGATTTAGCCGAATCTAGTGATCAGCCGAACCAGGTCCAGCCAATGGACAACAGGTCCAGCCGAACCTTTTATAGGTGCTGAACTAAATTAATAACATATAAACAAATATAAACGCAGCAGAACATGCACCTATCAACGGATCCATAGAGTTATATGATCAATCAAAATAAAAACAACAATAATTACCTTTGCAGCGTGATCGGTAGAATCAATGAACAACCTTCTCTTGTACACGATCTATCCAAGAAACCAAGTGACCAAAGTAGATCACCTCTATGAATATCCACACTACACTTCACCGTATACCTATTGGATGCTAGTCCTTAAACCCGTAACCTTGGGATCAAGTCTTGAATAATCTAGATTCAAGATTAAAAGATCAAAATTGAAAACCCTAGATGGGAAATCAATTTTGTACCGTATATATAATGGATAGGGAGAGGGAGAACGTTTTTAGTAACTTATTTTCACATTATGAGAAGTTCTCTCTCATATAGTTGACCAAGAAGATTAATCCTTATCCTCTCCAATCCTTCCCTAGGCTGGCCCCTCTTATGGGCTTGGTTGGGCTTCCTATTTGTTTTCTAAGTACAATAAACTAAGTACATTACTTAGTTATTATAAGCCCAATATTGATCCCAAGTTACGTAGTTTATTTATACATCATGAATACAATAAACACGCTATATAAAGTGGCACCTCAGTGTATATGTGTGTGACCCCATAGGCTCACATGTCTCCACCCGTATATTATTTATTATGACATGAGCATACTTCAACAGCTCCCACTTACGCACGTCATAATAATCAAGTAATAATACAAGCAAATGTTAGTGTCTAGCAACACGCCAATGCCCCCAGAAACATATGATGATTGTTTCTTAAACATCGTATTTTAAATGGTTTAGATATCAATCATCTTTTTGTTACAGATACTATGTTAAACATTAGATATGGATCATGAGTCATTCTAAAGCTTAACAATTATGTTTCTCGACATAGACATTGAATTAATCAATACCAAAATTTATATCAAGTATCCTCTTAATATACATTTGGGTGGCGGCCAAACATACATCTTTCAAAACACCGAGGGCAGTAGTATCTAACTCCAAAAACACGTGGAGGAACAAATCGCTATTTGACAGCACGTATCCGTTAATGTGAACCACGTCCCTCCTGAAAATGGCCTTTATAGCAGCCTTCATCAGGTCAGCGTTGAACCATATCTAAGATTGACATTACACACACACAAAACCTACTTGCATCTCAAGTCTAAGGATGAGAGACATAACCACTTGCGAGATTCACTATTGACGCCGATCGTAGTGATATCTCGTAGGTTGGGTTAGTCTAATGTTCATCCAGTGAACAACATATGAGTTTAGCGGTATCATCCATTAATATTCATACCATATGAATATGACCAAAACGCTCACATTTGCCTTATTTCAATGATACTCCTGTATTATTAACTGACAATGGACGATTTAGAATAAATAAATTATTCATGGAATTAAACATGCTAATATAGAACACAGTTGTATAAATGAAGACGATCATACCAGGTATATCAATTCATTGTTTAATACAACTGTTTAACGTTCCATTATCCCAAATACTAAAAACGTATTACATGAGACTACTAGCATGTCCGAAGTTCAATGTTCCCTACATGATAAACATTTTTTGTACAAACAATGAATTTGCAAAAAATTCCAGCTAACTTGGTTATCTAGTGACACTTTGAGAATACTGTTTCAAACTCACAAGCATGAAGGTTAAAATAAATACGATGATTGTCATTTTGTATGAGTTTCGTTTCAAGTGCTAATACTAGCATCGCCATAACACATTACATAGGTTGTTTGGAGCAAGCAAAACAACGTATTTAAGACAGTCTTCTTTAACAGCTTTCCAAACTGTGAAGTATTCTTGTTCTTTAATGAATAGTGCAACAATGCTTTCAATCAAGCATGTTTAGTCAACATTATTATCATTTATGATGAAATCCTGCTATGACTAAGATTGAGAATCATCTCAATCAAAATAAGCATTAGTGTATAAACTCAACACTAATCTCCTTATTAAAAATCCGTAAACGATGAACACGTCTTTAGTCCTTTGTAGGCCGTTTAAAATTTTCTTTCTATAGTAGTCTAATGACTTTCGCTTAGTTACTATGGTTGTCGGTTCATCTTGCATTCATGAAAGTGTTACAATTAGTCTAATACATATCATAACATACATAATGAAACCTATAGCGAAACTAAACGTTTTCATGCATGTGTTCAATCTCATCAGGTGAGATAGAATTTTGAGTCTTGCTTAATGATGTGTCATATTGTATTAGACTTATTAATCGCGTATGTTTCCTAATAAACATATGCTCCAAGGTTGTATGTTTTATTTCGTATATCTCTTGATAGAAATATTATTCTAAACTAAGGATTAAAATCCAGCTTAGGTGAAATATCATTTCCAATATGTTGACAACATATGAGATATAAGAAAGACAAAACATAATGCCCCGACTAGATTTAAGGTGTACTCAGGAGTTATATTTATTTCAACCAAAATCAAATTATTGATTTAAACTTAAGATTCCAGCTCCTATATGCATGCTCTGATCCACACTTGGATTTTGCAACTTGCACATTTTCTAAAGATAACTTGGATTCAAAAACCCTTTTGATTACTCAACGTCCTCGCAAAGGTAATCATTCAAGAAGGAGTTTTTCCATCTAATTGCCATATTTCATATTCATGAAATCAAGTATGATAATTAATATCTTTATTCATTTAACGCTTGCAAGGAAAAGAAGTTTTAAACATAGTCAATCGCTTGAGTATAAGTAAAACCCTTACCACTAGGTGTGTGTTTAAATGCGTGTACATTTCTGTCCATATTAGTCTTCTCCTAGAAGAACCAATTTAACCTCTCAGTCTTACCGATTGGTGAAAGATCAATCAAATTCCAAAATGATTTTCTTTCATAGACTATATCTCAACATTCATTATGTTGTTCGCTAGTGCATTCAGAAGGTTGTGTAATAAGATACTTTCTCCAAAACAGAGGCTCCCACTTGCTTCTTGTATGAGGAAAATTTCTCCAAAAACGCAGCAAGTTGAGCAACAATAAAATTGTTCTCGTTTGGGAGGTATAATATATGTTGACAGTTCTTGACTTTAGTTTGCTAATATTACGCTTAACGTGGTCTCAACAAATTCAGAAATTCAGTTAAGACTTAATGGGAGTCTTCCCATTCCATAACCTGATGGTGTTTTAGTTACCTTCTTGGTTGGAACCATATTGAGTAAACACGTGGCTTTCTCAATTATGTTAACCTTGATAAGATTAGAGGCAGGGTAGTTAAAGTTATCAAAAATCAAACAATATCAATAGATTTTGATTTTACACAGTAGACATACCATAGTGATGTGGTATTCTATGAGTAATGGGATTGTGAGACAGTATCACAATTCTTTAGATAACCTAATACCTTTTGGCTCGCATACTTGCCAATTTGTTCAAACATAATGGCATTAACAGTAATTTCAAGCCAATTGCATGCTATAACGTAGAAGTCTTAGAGAAGTTCAAGGATTTTATGTACATGTCTTAACAAGAAGACATAACACATTAATCGCTAACTTTACGTTATAAGTCTTTGAACATTTCAATGACTTCATGTACATGTCGTGACTAGGAGACATGACAAGTCAATTGCTTACTTTATAAGTCTTTGAACAGTTCAAGGACCTTATGTTTATGTCTTTACAAGAAGTCACAAGCATATTAAATAAAGTATTATTGAACGCCGACTCTTGGCTTCAACAGTCTTTTCAAGTTAATTACATACTTCTTATTGATGTCTTTACAAGAAGACACAATCATATTGGCTAAACCTTTTAGTGAATATGATGAAGTAGGTATTCATTATTTCTTGACACTAGTTCTAAGTAGGGCGACATACATCGAGGTGTATAAGTCCTAGTAGAATATTAGCTTTCTTACCATGCGGTTAAGAAAAACCATTAGTCATATTGTTATGTGTTGTACCTTGCACATAATTAAGATTTCTCTCACTTGTGCACGGCACAACATCAAGCATTTATACAAACAAGTGAGCATATTATGAGTCAGGTTACGATTCCTGAGACTAGTGTGTTATGAGCCCACCACGCTTCCGTTTGTTTGTATGAATAATATGACAATGTCACAGATATGATATGATTTAAGTCAAAACTAAAATCACATTTGCATTACAAGTATATATAGAACTTTATTGTTTAATAAGCAATCGTGCATAAATATTGTATAGATAACGTTTCAGGCAGCGACATCAGAAAAGCGACAAGTTATCTAATAGAATAATATGCAATGATTCTTATAAAACTATGATGCTTCATATGTGAAAAGTAATGTATTATTTCAAGACCAGCTAGAAATAAAATGGGTCACTTACAAGGTGATAAGCTCATAGCTCCCATAGAATTTAGACAATATTACATGTGCGTCTATATCAGTAGTAAAATGCATTGCTCCCACTGGATAAGACAACATTAAATGTGTGTCTATACCAATGAAGTACAAGTAGCAATTTATTTACTTTTCAACTCTTTGAATATATGCACATTATCTTTAATGTGAGCCTCACGGACTAGTAAACTGTTAATTACGATATTCAAAAGAAGTGCGTAAGTTTAATATATATATGATGGACTAGCCATCAATGCCATTCTTTAACTTGAAAGTTTTGCATGCAATTCCTCCTTCTACATTACCTCAAGGGTGTGTAGAATCTTAGGAAAAATATCGAGTTAAGGAAAACTACTAGAAAACATGCTATTAATTTCCTTTTCTCTTTCACGATTTATTAAGATTTCCATTTCTAATTATTAAAATATACCATTGTCCTTGAGGCTTCAAGATGTACTCATTTTGGTGGTAGATAGAATACTATTCTATAGTCATTCTAAATAAGATGTGCAACCAACTTAACCGGTAGACTTTTACCAAGATAAAATGATTTTCTCGAGTAAGTTGCTCTTTGAGTTTGATTAGGATTGGGATAAATCAAGTGTTTCCTATTATAGCTGTATCATCATGTAGACAAGGATTGGAATAATTTTTTATCTGACAAGGGAAAACGATTGACTTAATTTGTCTCCTCTAAAAGGAAAGGAAACAAACTGTTGTTTACGGTTTGTGTTGCCATAAATGTATTAAAAGAAATAACATATGTTCAATTTAGTATTTTAAATAATTATCCTTTTAAAATTAATTACCCTCTGATAATAAGTATAAAACAGATTTAATTTTACGAAAAGGCTAAGATCCTCATTGAGGTTTCACCATCACATTAGTTGATCTGCTAGAAATGATAGATTCAATAGGTAGGTGACATTCACCAATTGCAAAACCTGTGCAATTCTTAGACCATATGGGACTCATGACATTTGTAACCGAAGAAACAATTTCAAGCTGGCATGTTTAGTCTCATCCTTGCCTCGAGCCAAGGTCTCACATGCTTAACTCAATTAAGTCATCCAATGCGAGAACATGCGAGAATATATCTAGGTCTCGCGCATAGAGAATAATCACCTTGGGTTACAATTCACCTATGTCTCACTTAGAGCAAAAAATAATTGCAAGTGATCTCAACCAATTGGATGGCATGACTTAAATTTGACGGGTATTATTTTTGATAAATACTTGATCAAAAATGTGTACGAGGAAGCATGCATTCATCCTTCATAGCACAAGTTAAAAAAACTATTTTTAACTTATGTCTAAGACTTGTTTTATATCATTTATGTTAGGCAAGTTGTTCATTTCAATGACCTAAAATTTAACCTATGTGGCAATAGTTATTAGTTTTGAAACAATACTATAATAAATTAATTAACCTATCATAACATTTATTTTTTGTTATTTATAACAAAAACAAGTGTTTAGTTTCAAATCAATTTTAAACTTAAAATACTTAAATCTAAGATTTAGTTTTCTTAATATATTGGTTTAGTGTTTTTTTGTTTTATAAAAAAATTTGCAAGTTATAATACATTCAAAACATATATATAAGCAAACAATTAACACTAATCCACGAGTATGCAAGTCGCAACCGATGAAAAAACGCGTATGCTTGTCTCGTGAGCAATCAGAGAAACCAAGAAGTTCAAACAAGGGTTTAACCAACAACCTCTAAGGAGGGCATCCCACGCTTGCTCCTAGTAACAATCATGGCAAGTTAAAACCCCAATATAAACTTGAAGACCTCAAATCATGCCAAAAAATTTCAGCTGAACTCTTGACGGGATTGATAACTCGAGAAGGACGTCCTTCCCTAATTATGACGCTCAGTTGAGAGGTGCTTGTAGTAGACCTTGATTTTTTTACTCTTCTTCCAATGTAATTTCAGCCTCTAACTCCTTATAGAACTCCGAGAAATCCATTTTTAGTGGAGGTTACTCCAGCAGCTCCGAATTTGACTTTATGGCTTTAATTTTTTGCGCCATTCGAATCCAAACATCGGTTACAATAATTTTATGATTAAATAAATTTATCCTATCATCTAACTACTATAAAGTGCCCAAAAAATGGCTACAATAAAAATTAAAATCATACAAAAGAAGCCGAAACAATGGCAAAACCCAAAACTGAAATTAAATGAGAATATCAAGTAGAAACAAGTCACATGTGGTCATGGTTTTTCATCGGATTTGCTTACACAAATAATAATACTATAATTCATATATTAAACTGGATGGATTTTGGTTTGGGGGGGGATTTTAAGTTTCCCTATGGCCAAAAATGATGTATTTTCCATGGATACAAAATGATTAACAAGAAATAAATTGTTTAGCCAATGAATCGAAGAAATAAATTGACTAGTATTAAAACCCCGATTGGTATGTGTAACCAATGGCTTAAGGATCACTTAGTACTGTATTAAAGACCTTCTAAGAACCATATTAAATCATAAATTAATGCCCAAGGGGCTGATTTAAAATCGATTCAAGAATCGTTCCAAAACACGCGATTTAGGCCCTTTTACACGTACCCGATAACAAAACCAATTAAAGTATGCATAACAAATGGCTATGGGATCAAAATTAACAGATCCAAAAGACCCTATTTAGGTCGAATTATTACAAAAAAAAGTCATTCAGAGGCCGTTTTAAAATTATCCTTTTGATTCCATTAAAAACACGCGTTTTTAGCCATTTTTACGCATACAAGATGATCATATGACATCATATGATGGCTCGTGATACCACTATAGGTGCTGAATTAAATGAATATCATATAAACAAATATTAAATGCAGCGGAAAAGCACCTATCAACGGATCTACAGACTCATATGATCAATCAAAGTTAAAACAAGAAAAGTAATACCTTTGTAGTGTGATTGTTAGAATCAAATGGTGACCTTCACCCTTACACGAAACACCTAATGAAACCAAGTGATCAATGGAGATCGCCTCTAGGATGTATCCACACTACACTTCCTTTTATACCAAATAGATGCTAGTCTTAACCTTGTAGCCTTGTAAAATACTTTTGAATGAACAGGATACAAAAGTTGGATCAAGAAAAACAAGAACACCTCTCTGTATGTGTTTATGTGCCGTGTTATTATAGAGAGAAGAGAGGAGAGAATCTCTCTAATTTGGTCAATCAAAATCAATCAAATTAATGTGATGTTATCACTAATTTAATTAACCATAAATAGTTTGATCTCATCCCTTTTCTTTGCTCCATATGGCCGGCCACCTATTAAGGGTGTTTGTGGGCTTTCTTAAACTTTTCAAGTCCTATAAATATAGTACACTACTTATTTATTAGAATCCTAATATTGATCCCGAGTTACGTAGGTTATTTATATACCGTAAATACAATAAACACGATATATAAAATGAGACCTCGGTATATATGTGTGTGACCCCATAGGCTCACATGTGTCTAGCCATATAATTAGTTATTATGACACGAGCATACTCCAACATCTCCTTTACAGGGTTTCACAACTGCACTAGCCGTTCTTATTACCAGAGCGTCTCAAAGCAGACAACACGATATGAGTGAACCAGCAAGACGAAGTCTCACCGATTGAATAGAAAAATCGATTTGAAAATCAATCGACGTGTCACTTGCTAAAGTGTTTTTGTGACACATCGAGAGTGTTAATCATTTCAAAAATTCATCATCAACCGTCAATTCATTTCCTGGAACAAGTCTGATTCATATAGAACTGCCACCTCGTTTCTTTCCAGTTGTCACAAGCTTGTTTCGTATAGAATCGCACCAAGTTCACCTACATGTGCTTGTTGATGTTGTCTCTTAAGCAGGATTTCTATCTTCACTGTGATTACTTGAGTATCACTCTGATGTTCTGGCAGAATCACAAGGATAATGCGTAGGACTCTTTATATATATCTTGTTATTCACATTGTGTGAGATAGCAAGCATAATTTTGACAAGTGTCCTAATGAGATTTATGGATGATCTCTTTTGGCTCTAGACTCAATAGTGCCACTTTTGGTTTTATGATCGAAGGCTGGAGCATGACTTTTACCTCCTTTTCAATACAAATAAACTCGGACGTGAGAAAGTTGATAGAAATACGTGTAATCTCTATGAGAAATGAAACGGAAATCTTTTGAGAGATTCTGAGTGGCTAGGGAGGGTTGTGCATTGTATCACTGGGTCCATGATGTCAGTCTTCAATGTCAGCAATCATCTTTGTGATTCTTAATAGCATTTGTATTGACCTGATTTCTGCCTAAGTGTATGGAGGGCTTTTTTCTTTTCATCCTTTATCTTAACTTTTCTTTTTAATTCTTCAACCCCTTAGCGCTTACCGAGACTTCATAACTAATACCTTGTTGGGTTTGTTCCAGTACTAGCTCCATCTTAGTCGACACTTTTCCCTTATTCTCACTTTTACTCCTTTTTTTATACCTAAATGACTTACTTACAATATATAGTGAAATATTCCCTGGGTAGATACCTCGGTTCTGGCTAGTCATGAGATTCGAATACTTAACTTAACCTTCTTTTTTACTCCAATGCAGTAATATAAATGGTCGGTCTTTGGTACTTCCACATTTCAACCAATCACATAACCATTTGCGCCCCCTTCATATGTACATCGATTAATCAAAAGAGTTTAGCACATATATGGGTTAGCGTACACTTGAGATCTTAAAAATCACATTATTAGCCATATATTTTAATAACATTTTCTCCCTTTATCAAAAATATTAAATCTCTTGATATTTTGGATATCAATTGATTCAAATATAACTGCTTTTGGGGGAAAAATGTCCAATTATTAACAAGCTGTATTTAGGAAAATTTATAATGCTCTCCTCATACACTTATGAGGAGTATTTTATGGGGTTTGTGTATGTTTATTGAAATTTTTTGAATTTACTAGAAATTCTTGAAAAATTCTACTCAAAACACTATATGATGCATAATTTTTTACAGTTAACTACACATTTATATATTCACAAGATTAATATGTATGAGGTTTGACCTGAATGATGAGAACATCATGTGATAGAATCATATGGTTCTTTATAGCAGCCGTAGGTCTTCCTCGTAGTTTCTCTTAAGAAGTTGTCTTAGCTTCCCTCTAAATCAGCAATCCTTTCTTGAGTAGATTCAAAACTTTCTTGCAAGCCGCCTCAAGCAGTTTTATGTAAAAAGCCCAAATCTTTGAAGTACACAATTAATTCAAAACCATAACACTAAAGTCAATTAGGTCCCGGATGTCCGTATTTCTCCTTATATGATAGTGATGGTATAAATTGAAACACCAAAGTCAACTAAGTCTCGGATGACACAATTATTCCCTCTAAGTAGCCGAAATGATAACACCTAAGTTAACTAAGTCCCAAATGTACTCATTTCTTTCTGCAGAATACTGATTATATTAAGGAATCATCATACTTATCAAACCTATGTGTACCTCTTTTGTCAACTAATTCTACTCTCATAAAAAATAAGCTTAATGATTAACCGTTTGAGGAATCATTTATTGAATCAGTAACCAATCTTCTCATGTTTAGAATAAATATTTTTACAACACTTTCCCCTAGTATCTTAAAGGATGCATACTTGAAATCACAAGATATCTCCACCCCCATGTAGTTGAAATAGTACACCCGAAAGTAACAAGGTAAACACTGATTTTCTCTGCGGTTATGACATTTGTCTTCCCGGAATGACCTAAAATGAGAATAGGGTATGAATTCTATCACGTGTACGCATTATCTTTCTTGTATAATCTATTCCTTCCCCCTTGCTGGTTGCATTACCTCGAAATCAGCCAAAACCTAGAGTACCGCCACATATATTGAGATCCGTGTTCAAAGAAATTGATAAAGCTTAAATTATTATTGTGAGAATCAACTAAGTCTTAAATTGCAAATAATCCCCTAAAGTTTGAAACAAATGACATCTAAAGCTCTTGTAGTTAATATAAATTAACTCCCCTTGAAATCGTGATCCGTCATTATAAAAAACTTTATCCGTTTATTCCGTGTCTTATTTTAAAAGATCGTTTTAAAAGATTATTTGATGACGCATTCTCCCCCTTAAATAATGACCCATTTTCTATTTAAAAGAGCTAGTTGTCATTGTCTATTGACGGGGGCGAATCGTCTTTGAAAATCTTTTTGAGGAAGCACTGAAAACACTGATTCATTATGAAGTTAACGTTTTACTAACTTTCGTACTGGATATCGCAGCGCTTTTCTGCCTTTTTGATGACCAGCTAACAAGTCTGTCTCCCAATAATTGCATACTTCCAGATGTACTTCGTCTAGTATCTTGGCAACCCGCGTGATCAGCGTCTGCATAAGCTGTTAGAGCAATAGAAGAATCCTTTGGATACCAGAGTCCCCTATTAACGGTTCCTCGTAGGTATTTAAAGATTCTTTTTACAGCATGTAAGTGCTTTTCGGTAGGCTTTGCCTGATACCGGGCACACATGCATACAACAAATGTTAGGTCTGGTCTACTGGCTGTAAGATACATGAGGGTGCCAACCATTCCACGATAGTGTGTAGGGTCAACGGCTTTCCCTTGTGGATCTTCATCCAGTTTGGATTTCTCCACCATGGGAGTATCCACGGGGTCGCTAGATTCCATACCATATTTTTTCAATGATTCTAGAGCATATTTAGACTGGTTTAAAAAGATGCCTCTAGGACTTTGTGAAATCTGTAGTCCTAGAAAAAATGATATTTTGCCCATCATCGACATCTTAAACTTTAAACACATTATTTTTGAAAATTGGTCACATAATTCAGGTGTAGTAGACGCAAAGATTATATCATCAACATAGATTTGTACCAGGAGAATATCTTTGCCTTGTCTTTTGATGAACAATGTGGGATCCACGGTTCCTTTAAAGAATTCCTGAGAGAGTAGAAACTTCGACAATAGATCGTACCACGAGCAAGGAGCTTGTTTTAACCCATAAAGAGCCTTCTTAAGCTTGTATACATGATTCGGATTGTCTTGATCCACAAACCCATCCGGTTGGATGACATATACTTCTTCCCGCAGAATGCCGTTCAAGAATGTTGTCTTAACATCCATTTGGTAGACGATCATATTTATGTGAGCAGCATATGCAAGGAAAATTCGAATAGCATCAAGTCTAGCCACTAAAGCAAAGAATTCCTCAAAATCAATTCCCTCTTCTTGATGGTAACCACGAGCAACCAAGCGAGCTTTGTTCTTTAGAATTCCTCCTATTTCATCAAGTTTTACCTTATAAATCCATTTTAAAGTAATAATCATCACTTTATCTGGACGTGGAACGAGTTCCCAGACTTCAAGATGATCAAATTCATGTAGCTCCTCTTGCATTGCTTCAATCCAACATGCTTGAGTTAATGCGTCTTTATAGTTCTTTGGTTCAACTGATGTGAGAAAGGCATCGTAGTAACAAAATAAAGCATGTTCATGGATAGTGTGTAGGATCTACGGCTTTCCCTTGTGTATCTTCATCCAGTTTGGATTTCTCCACCATGGGAGTATCCACGGGGTCACTAGATTCCATACCATATTTCTTCAAAGATTCTAGAGCATATTTAGACTGGTTTAAAAAGATGCCTCTAGGACTTTGTGAAATCTATAGTCCTAGAAAAAATGATATTTTGCCCATCATCGACATCTTAAACTTTGAACACATTATTTTTGAAAATTGGTCACATAATTTAGGTGTAGTAGCCGCAAAGATTATATCATCAACATAGATTTATACCAGGAGAATATCTTTGCCTTATCTTCTGATAAATAATGTGGGATCCACGGTTCCTTTAGAGAATTACTGAGAGTCTAGAAACTTCGATAATAGATCGTACCACGCGTGTAGAGCTTGGTTCAACCCATAGAGAGCTTTTTGAAGCTTGTACACATGATTCAGATTGTCTTGATCCACAAACCCGTCCGGTTGACTGACATAAACTTCTTCGCGTAGAATGTCGTTCAAGAATGCCGTCTTAACATCCATTTGGTAGACGATCATATTCATGTGAGCAGCATATGCGAGGAAAATTCGAATAGCATCAAGTCTAGCCACTGGAGCAAAGGATTCCTCAAAATCAATTCCCTCTTCTTGACGGTAACCACGAGCAACCAAACGAGCCTTGTTCTTAAGAATTCCTCCCATTTCATCAAGTTTTACCTTATAAATCCATTTTAAAGTAATGACCATCACTTTATCTGGACGTGGAACGAGTTCCCAGACTTCAAGACGTTCAAATTCATGTAGCTCCTCTTGCATTGCTTCAATCCAACATGCTTGAGTTAATGCGTCTTTATAGTTCTTTGGTTCAACTGATGTGAGAAAGGCATCGTAGTAACAAAATAAAGCTTGTTCATGGAGTTGGAGTCTTGTGGAAACAGGTCTTTCGAGTTCACCGATGATGTTTTCTAAAGGATGATCCTTGGTCCATTTGGTAACGTGTTCTGAGTTAGGAGTAGCAGTATGCACAACAGTAGGAATAACATCCGAAGAAGAAGATGCTTCAGAATCATTTTCTAGTTGAAAACAGAGAATATAATGGCTCATCAATTTCGTAAAGGTACAAGATGAATTACATTAAAATGCTTAAAAGAAAGAACTGAACTTTAAATTTACACAATAAAATAAACATATTTAATAATTTGGTGTCGCGTTCTTAGGATTGCTATTCTTCTTTTATAGCCAGCTCCAAAGTCTCTTCTTTTGTCCTTGGGTTGTGTTGGCTTACGTTGAGAAGTACAAAGTTCCTCCCCAAAACAATTCCTATGCTCCCTTTCCATTGGCTTTTGTTCGAATACAATCTCACCATTGAAGGGGGGTCTTCTGGGTTGGAGTTTTGATATCAAGTATGGCACAAAGTATATAGGGGTAATTTGGGTTGTTGGGAATATCGGTTTGGTTTGAGGGAGGTTGATGATGTAGAGTATGTTACTAGGGGGTGGTTTGCGGGTTTGAAAATCCGTGGGAAAGGTGGGTTTGGGCGTTTTGGCGTCGTGTTAAAAGGGTTACAGTTGAGGACAGTTAGGGGGTGGGTTGCAGGGTTTAAACGTGATCTTTGGAGAAGAGGCAAAAAGAGCCCCTCTTCTTTTCTTCTCTTTTCATTTCTTTTAAACCCAAAATTCAGTTATAAAGAGAGTTTGGAAAGTGTCACAAATGGTCCCTCCGTTTTATAACTAAAAGAAATAAAAGGAGTTAGGGCAAATTGCAAAAATGGTCCCTGCCGTTTTATAACTAAAAAAGGAAAATGCCATTTGGCAGTTTTAGTCCTTGCCTTTATTTTACCATTTTTCTTTTATAAAAAACTTTTAAAAATGACAACTTTAGCCCCTAAAGTTTATAAAAATGGATTTTGGGCTTTTGTTGGGCTTGGGTTTTGTGTTGGGCCCATTGGGCTTGTATTGGGCCCACTGGGTTTGGGTTTGGGCCCAATAAGGTGTGTGGGCTTGTATTGGGCCCACTGAGTGTGTCTGGGCCCAATAAGGGTTAGGCTTATGTTATTGGGCTTTTTCAAGCCCAATAAGGTTATGAAGTGGGTTTTGTGTGTACAATGGCTGAGATTGGCTGTAACTGGGCTAGGATTGGGCCTTCAAAGTCTTCACAGTCTTTGTCAATTGCACACAAATGGGCTGTTGTAATTGATTGAGGGCCCATTTGGTCTTCACAGTCTTCATA
>BQNB010040634.1:0-46211 GCA_026074375.1 Tanacetum coccineum
TCAGTTGGAAAGCCTGACAAAGTTATCTTCTTGAAAAGATTATACATCAAAAACATGTAAATAAATTTTCAAAAACAAAAGAAAAATTGAAAATTTTCAAAATATCAAAAAAATGACATATTTTTCATAAAAAAACATAATTTAACAAGATCACATGATCTAAGGGGGAGTTCTTAAAATTTTCCATTCACATACATCATTTTGGAAATAAAATAAAAACAATGATCTCTCACAAAGACTGAATTTGAAAAACGTTATAGTTTCAAGGGGGAGTTTTTATTTAAGCATTTTCATTTTCGGACTAAGTACTTTACATGATTTCATTTCAAGGGGGAGTTTTTGAAAAGATTCATTATTCAAGGGGGAGTTTGTGAAAATTGAAAAACAAATTTCAAAATCGAAAATGATAATCACAGGGGCTAAAAGTGTCAATATTCAAAATCTTTTCGGTGGCTATAAAAGGAGGAAAATTTTCATTTTATTTTTTTCTAATTACCGAATCCTTTGATCGAGTTTGAGAAGAAAATCAACGCAAGTCTTTTTGAGTTCATTACAACGATTTCTACTACTTTTCTTTCTCAAACGTAAGTGGGTGAGACTAATCAAACTGTTAATTGATGTGTTTGCTTTATCGAATTTAAACTCGGAACAATTTTCAAAATTACCGAGTTTGTGTTTTATCGAGTTTATGAAAATGATTGTAATCAAGGACGATCATATGCATAGATTATGTGGAAATACGTGATGAACAGATTAGAAATGATTAACCAATCGTTTACATAGAAATTCGGATGTGTATGACGTTTACCGAGTTTGATGTTTATCGAGTTTAATTAATTGACTTCAGGTGGTAATCCGAAAATGATAATATAATACAATGGATTGAGTTTGGTTTTTCATATGTCAAAAAGAATCATTGTTTGTGAAACTCAGTAATAGTCAAAAAGTCAAACTCGGAAAGGTCAAAAAGTCAAACTCAGTAATACTAAAAAGTCAAAATTCAGTGAAAGTACGTTTGTGGAAACGTGAAGGTGTTTTGAGAAAGAAATAATGTTGATGATTCATGCTTATGATGTTTAATGCTTAAATGTCTGTGGAATAATAAGATCAGTTTCTCAAGTGTGGTGAATAATTTTGAAAAAGAAATCAAGTTTTTATGAATTCTGAGCTATGGGTCATATGTATCTATTCGTAATTGTTTAAGTGGACTAAGTCATGTCCGGTTTAGGCCGTTTTCTGCAATGAACAGAATGAGGAGTGAGTGACTTAGTGTCCATTCAATTATTGAATTAGATATGTTTGTCTTCATTGTTTAGGATTCATGACAAAAAGTGAAAGCAAAAGTTTTTATAACTTGAATCTGTTAATCCAAATCTCAATTGTTTAAGTGGACTAAGTCATGTCCGGCTTCGGCCGTTTTCTGCAATGAACAGAATGAGGAGTGAGTGACTTAGTGTCCATTCAGTTGTGGGTTTGAGATTACCTGATTCTATGTTATCATTATAAAGAAAGTTTTTGTCAAAAGATTTCTGGAAAAAGTTCTCAAAATCTGTTATTGTGTCAAAATGATACTCTTTCACAAAACAATTTTAAGAAGTTGAATGATTTCTCTTTAATTTTTCATAAAAGAGTCTTGATTAAAATCAAAAGAGAAATCTTCATCATTCTTGAAAGAGTATCATGTCACAAAGAATTTCTGGTGAGGATATTCTAAAAACAGAAAGAGAGAGCTAAATCCATACGCGAAAAAGCAAATCAAAAGTGTGTTCGAAAAAGAATTGCCAGAACACACAAAAATGGTAAATCAAAAGAATAAAGCGTATGGCATGTGCTAGAAAAAGCAAGAACGAGCACATGGGAAAGAAACTGATCAAAAATATGTTCAAAAAGAATTGCCAGAACATATAAAACAGACAGAGTGGAAAAAGACAAAAATGTCAAATGAATTGTTTGTTATCTAACATCTCAATTGTATTCATTCAGTAATCATCATGGCACAACAACAACATGCAGCTGATGTTCATCCAGATGAACTGTGCCCTCCCCAAACAAAACGATATTGACTTAGGATGCTAAACAAGAAAGTTGATCTTGAACAGTTGTCAATGCCCACCGTAAAGCAAAAATCGGACAACATCATCAAAATCATCCATTACGATTGCTTCATTGCAGCTTCCTCCTCCGTACCATGGATTTATATGGCATAGTTCTGGCATACTTTTAAGGAAGACGGATCAAAGTATAGCTACGTTTATGCTCGACAAGAAAGAACTTTCTCTACATCTTGAAGACTTCAGAACAATCTTTAATCTACTGACAGCAAATGACAACAATCATAATTCATTCATGCCACCACCATTATTTTATGACATGGTTCCATTCTATAAACAACAATTGGGCTTTACAATGGAGCTGAAGACATCATCAAGCTTTAAGACAACTGGTCTTCTGCAACCATGGCAAGCGATATGTAAAACATTTTCCAAGTGCTTGACAACACGTGTCACTGGATGGGATCAACCGCTGTTGCAGATAATGCAAATTATGAATTGCTTTGTCAATAACATTCACGTAGATTATGCGGAGTTACTGTGGGAAGGAATTTACTATTCACTTCATCATCCAACATCTTCGATTCCTTATCCAAGATTTACAAAGATCATCATTAGTCATTACATGACCAGTTTCCCTGAAATTTCAAGACGTGCTCGTGACATGTATCACAACCTACAAGATGATGATATAAATGAAAAATATCTTTAATTCAGGGAACACAAAGATAAAGTTGGCAGCAAAATTTCCCAGATTGGGATATCATAACTGAAGAGCATGAGCACACAGAGCATTACAGGTATGTAAATGCGAGGTGTATTTTTTTGGTTAGATGTTCCTCTGACTCAGTCACAACCGACTGAGTCTACCCAAGGAACACATAGGACACTTAGAGCCCCTAGGTCACCTACCCCTAAAAAGGATACAACAGAGTCAAGTGCTCCAAAACGATCTACTGTGATTCGTTTTCGTCTTCCTAAAAGGAGATCTACACGTCTAACTCCACCAGCTCTAGTGTCAACTGTTGATAAAGCAGATGAGATGATCTTACAAGATACATTACAAGTAAGTCTTGCTGAGCATAGAAGTCGAGAAGAGCAAAAAGCTAGATAAAATGTGGAACTAGCAACAACACTTGGCGTCTGAAGAGATGAAAGATGGTGGAAGGATTAGAAATGTTTTGATGATAGTTTACCTCCTAGGAATGATGAACCATAGATT
This sequence comes from Tanacetum coccineum, assembly GCA_026074375.1. Taxonomy (NCBI): domain Eukaryota; kingdom Viridiplantae; phylum Streptophyta; class Magnoliopsida; order Asterales; family Asteraceae; genus Tanacetum; species Tanacetum coccineum. The sequence continues at coordinate 3,274 of BQNB010040634.1, forward strand.
CTCGGCACTAGGTTAAAGCCCAGGAGTGATAAGGAAAGTCCGGAAGTGGAGATCACTAATGATGAAGAGGTGGAAATTACTAATGTTGTCATACTTGTCAATGTTAATGAAGAGGAGGAGGAAATAACTGATGAAAGTGTATAATTACAGCTCAGGGATAAAAGGCGATAGTGTAGAGGAGTCTAGTAGTACTCAAAAATGATATAACATCCCCATACCAATTAGATCTTCTAGGACTCATACTAATCTCGTATCTTCGGATACTAAGAAACTCCAGGAATTGACGATAACTGATACTAAAACAACATCATCACCAAGATCATCCAACACCAAATTCTCCAAAACAAAATCTAACTTCTTTCTTTCATTATTTAACGACGGAAACTCTCGGCTTCAAACGATACAAGAATTTCATTTCAGGATTTTACAGGGACTTCCCATACGAATATTTGTTTGAACATCTCAAAGAGAGATTTTTGTTAAGGAATTCATTCGATACGCTTGCTGATCATCTCCAAGAAGTAATGGTCGAATAATTACCCACTATGGTAGACACGCATATTAAGGAGCAGGTGAAAAATCAAGTTCCTGAGCAGGTTAGAGATCAAGTTCCAGTGTATGTTGCAGAAGGGCTGATTATGGAAAGACAAAAGACTAAAGAAGAGATGGAATGGATGATTGCTAAAGCTATTTTACAAGAGCGTGGGAATATACAAGCTGAAATCTCCTCACAAATTCAGAAAGCAATTGACCATCACATTCCTTCTCAAGTTGATGCGTCAGTAAGAAGTTATATGTCTGGTCACATACTTCATGTTCATTCAGCTCAATCATAAATACTCTCTGTTCCAGAACAACAATATCAACTGTATCTTTCCATGAAAAACGATCCTCAGTTGCAACAACAAGATATAGCAATATGGCTTACACTTCAGATGAAGTTTGAGAATCTTCAGGTACCACAAAATACATGTAGACCTTCTGTCGTTCGCCCAAGAGATCAGGACGATCCTCATGATGATGCTCATCCTAAGGGAGAGAATAGTGCAAAGCGACAGAAGACATCTGAGTACGAAGCATATGTGTCTGGAGAGTCATCGTCTGGACAAGTCAATTAAGAGGAACGAGGTCCATCAACTTTAGGTAATCAAGAGCAAGTAGATGATTATGATTTTTGGACTGATTCTTTATGCCTTCAATATGATATAAATAATACCAGACGAAGCAAGTGTCACACAGATATGTATGGAAAAAGTATCCTGACTATTGATAAGCAAAGTTAAGGAAAATGGCTGTTGAGATGTTTAAGACATAGATTACTTTAAGGAGATGAAGGCATCATATCATATATGAGATCAGATGAAAATTCTTGAAAAGTGACCATTGTTTAGAAAAGTAGAACGTGAAATTCTGTCTCTCTCACATCCATAAAAAGACCTACACCACTAGTTCAAAGCTTCAAAGAGATCCTAAGCTCCATTCACTATCTCTAATAAATCAAGATCTTTTTGTATCTAAGAAAGAAGTTCAGGGCCCAGAGAAGAATAGTATTGTCACTTCCACAAGTTTCCTGCAATTATTTTCAATGATGAGATATTGAAGATTAACTTCCAGATGGTGTAAATAAGTGTGTTGAAGAAATTTTAATGCCTTGATGCCACGATAAGGTGATGGAAACATTTAATCTCATACGAAATCTTCACATAAGAGACAGAAAGAGCCTGTAAAACAAAGGAAGGTTTTATTCCAAATCGTCAAAGATCATTTCAAGTCATCACAGACAAATTACGTGGGAATTGGGTCATGAACACAAGTTTATCACAGAGATAGTTGCAAGAAGAGCTAATGAGTGCATTGTGTCGATTACCGAGCCTGATTACAAGAATCTCAATAAGAATGATATTAAGGATATGTATTTGATGATTATGAATGGCAATGCTCCCAACTATGTAGAAACAGGGTTGCTATGGTCTTTATCAGTATTCATCAGAAGTTCAGTGATATGGAAAGAGTCATGATTTCTAACTTGGATAAAGAAAGTTTATTAAGCAGAAAGTCAATCTCACTGTCACCAATAAATAATATCTTTTCCAGGATTGAAAAGCAAAAATATTCACCACCAACTAGACCCGTGCAGGAATCATATACAAGAAAAGAAAGAAGAGAAAAGGGTGAAGCGACATTCAAGAGTTTCTAAGTTTAGTGATGTAATGTGAGCAGCAGTAGTAGCATAGGATTAAAATTACAATTAATGATGTTGAAGTAAGGCTAATGTCAAAGAGAACATCTCCATATTAAGTTGAGTATCTGAATCTGTTTGAAGGAGAGATTGAAGTATCGTAATCAAATGAGAAGATGGGAGATGTATGTGAATGGAAGATCACTTGGATCTTCAAGAGAAACGCCCATAAAAAAAATTCAGAATAATCACCCTTAGGGGAGATTGTTAGGTTTCATAAAATGTGTTATTATGGGTTTAGTTTATATTTAGTAATAAGTCCTTTATTTTGTTTAGAATAAAGTAGCTTGTAATAATGTATATTATTCTAAAAGAAAGAAATAGCATAATTACCAAAGATTAGGGACTAGAAGTGAAAAATAAAAAAAGGGAAGGCTCCTTCCTTCTCTTATAAATACCCCTTTAATCATCATTAGAGGGTGATGCCTTGTAATAAACATTTTCCCTTTCCCACCATTATAACATTTGAATTTGAATACTTTCCCTTCTCACTATTCTCTACAAGCTCCATGGTTGATTATTCTTATTGCAAGATAAATAAGACCTAACAGAATAACTATGTACTAAGCAGTTCTTTACTTTACTACCAGCAGCACTCACCTACTTAGCTATATTTCAGTCTTCAACTCTAAGCAATCTTAACTTCAACTAGCAGCAGTAACTTTAATACTAAACATACTAAAATTATATAACAGTAAGTAACTAAGCAGTATAACATTATACATTAGTATAACTACTTAGCATAATTTTCATTAGTATCACCAACAGTACTAAGTTATACTTGACAACACTAATATATACCTAAGCAGTAGTAACTCTAAGAATCATCTTGAAGTCTTTAAGTCCCAACAATCCTCCACTAAACTTGATGTTCATCTTCTGAATCTTCAAGTTTCTTCATTAAAAGTCTTCATCACTATCAGGAAGATGCATTCAATCACTTCATTGACCCTTTTGCTGCTTTACCATGAGCTTGAGCAATTGATAGCACATCTCATTCCAATAATCAGCTTGAAGTTTCTTGTTGAGCATATTTGTGATTGTTATTGGTGTAAGAGGATATATTTTCTCAACCAACATAAAGATATGTATATTTCCAAACCTTACAAAGTGCACTCCACAGGAATCAAACAACTTCTAAACAGTCACTTTGTATCCTTGTAGATTTCTCCATACATCACTTTTTATGTCTGGTTCAACATGGACTTTTAAAAATACCCACAACACTCTTTTATTTCATCTTCAGCCTTGTAACAACCATGCTTTTGTTTTGACCAACTTCCAAAGAGTCTACAAGTCTTCTCTGTCAATACCCTGAAGCATCCTAATCATAGAAGAATATCACTTGAAAAAAAAAAATAAAAAAAAACTTCCATCAGCTCTTACCAATTGATAATGTCCTATTATTCCTTCTCTAATAAGCTTGTATTAAACAATCACTGGAGGTTTGGTAGCAAGTGGTTTAACATCAATTGCTATATCATCATCTTTGACTGTCACCATATGCTTTTTCAGCTTAGCTTCATTATCTACTTCAACTTCTTTATTCTCATCAGTCTTTTGCTTCTTAGACTTATCAGATTCCAGTTTATCCCCTGCTCTTTTTGCACTACTATCTTGTGTAATTTCTGCCTTTTTAGAACTGTTTTCATCCTTCTTTCCACTGATTTTTTAAGCCTCTAAATTCATAGCAACAAAAGAATTTATTCTCATCATTTCCTTGTCAAACAGCTTTTGGATTTCATCATAGCTTCTTCCCTTTAGCTGATTGTGTTTATATCCACCTATATGCTTGAGATAGATAGACATTTTGATTTCGACTTTTTGTGTCTTGGTAAGGTCTTTTATCCTCTTTTCTTGTGCTCTTAATGCAGCAAAATGTTTTCTTCTCTTCTCTATGAATTCCATAAATAGTTTTGCCTTCTTCTTATCTGTCAACTCCTCTTGCTCTCTTGTTTGGAGTCTCTCAGCCAGCAATCTATCAGCCTCCATCATAGCTTGTGTATTTTCCCATGATTCAATCAAAGCTATGTTAGCTTCTTCTTCCTTTTTCCTTGTAAGCCTCTCTTCTTCTATAAGTTCAGCTTGCAACTGAGCTTTAAGATTTCTTTCCATTTCTTCATCAAGAGAAACTTGATCTTTCTTTTTCAAAGGTACTTCATTCATCAATGAATTCTTCTCACAAGCTTTTTTTTAAAACTCACTGAATCTCTTATTTCTTTTGGCTCACCAAATCACTCTTTCTGTTTTTATGCACACATCTCTCTTTCTATTTTTCAGCTCACAATTTCTCTCTTTTCTTTTCCTCACCATTTCACATAGTTTTGTACAATTTACCATCAATTCCAATGGTTTTATACTGTCTAACCTATATTGATAAGAGGGATCCCACTTCCCAGTGTGTAACACTTTAGAGAAGGGGTGAATACATTTTTGATTAAAATCTTAAAACTTTTGCATCAAATACCCAAACAACCGTGACTTAATATGAAAAGTACCAAATATAGTCTATGACGATATGAACAATGGAAAACATAGAATAAGCACGTAGTCACAACACCATCATAAACATCAAGTCACAACACAATCATAACCATAAAATAAATAGAGAGGGATAAATAAAATAGAGAGCAAACCGAACATGATGATTTATAGTGGTTCAGTCACGGAGCTCCTCTCCGCCCTACTCCACTCCCCGAGTACCCAACTCGATAGTTACTTAACTAGATCAACAAGCTCCCTTCTCGATGGAGAAAACCTTACACAACATCACTTATACTTTATCCGGTACTAAGCTAAATACCGAGTCCTAACATCGGTAGAACCAACCCATCATCGCCTACACTTTATCTAGTACAAAGCTAAATATTGAGTTTTAAATCAAGGTAGAACCAACCTATCATCCCTTTCAACACAACAATAAATCCCATATTCTAACCCGCTTGAAATAGCCTATATAACCTCTACATATTACAAAGAGTTTGATTGATGAATGTAATGAATGAATGATAATCTAAATGAACTTCCTTTGATAACGACGAGTTTGAAATGAGTATGATGGGGGAGTTAAACTTCTTCTTGGGTCTTCAAATAAAACAAATGGAAGACGAAATATTTTTCAACCAATCCAAGTACATCAAGGAGATGTTAAAGAAGTTCGGGTTGGAAGATTCTAAACCAACCAAGACGCCAATCTCAACGGAGATCAAGCTTACTAAAGATGATGAAGCCGATTCAGTGGATAGCACTAAATATCAAGGTATGATTGGTAGTTTACTTTATTTAACTGCAAGTAGGCCCGATATTATGTTTAGTGTTTGCTTATGTGCTCGTTTCTAAGAAAATCCTAAGACTACCCACTTAGAAGCCGTTAAGCGTATATTTAGGTATATTAGGGGAACTATACATTTAGGTTTATGGTATCCGAAAGGAACCAGAGTAGAAACTATAGTTTATGTCGACTCCGACCACTCGGGCAATTACGTTGATCGTAAAAGCACTAGTGGCATTTGTACGTTCATGGGATGTTGTTTGACATCTTGGTTCGCTAAGAAACAAACGGCCCTTACTATCTCCAAGACCGAAGCCGAATACGTCTTCGCCGGGAAGGCATGTCAACAAACACTATGGATGAAACAAGCTCTCATCGACTACGACACACGCCTCAACGACGTTCCGATTATGTGCGACAGTAAAGGCGCTATCGACTTAAGTAAAAACCCCATACAACACTCTAGAACTAAACATATAGAAATCCGTCCCCACTTTCTTCGTGATAACATCAAAAAGGGCAACATTTCTATCGAGAAAGTTGCATCCGAAGATAATATAGCCGATATATTAACTAAGCCTTTAAAACGTAAAGTATTTAATTATTTAAGATTAGGATTAGGAATGATGGAACTCATCATGGATAGTGATCCTCCATCATCTCAAAAATAATCGTAAACGGAAATCTAATGAAGTAATTAATCATTATTCAAAAGATGTTAATTCTCATTACAAGTTTCAATTACAAAACCTCCGATCATGAACATAATCGAGATTAAAATTTTACTAAATGACCATAGATATTTTCAAAGTCTACATGTATTGTCAATACATGAAATTACGAAATCGATTGAAAAAAAGACGAAAAGAACAACCATCGAATTACAATTCATACTTGTTTTAATGATGTTTTGTTGAGTCTAAATGTTCATGAATGCTTGTGTTATTAGCAATGGTAAAACTTATGCTAAAAGTTAACACACTCCTAGTAGGATCGACTACGTTGAAATTCTATCAGGAAATTCACGATTTTATCTATGATTTGTCAAAATTGAAATTCTGTAGTAAGCAAAGGCTACTTATCCTTTTGCCATAATGCTTCTTTTGAAGATTGATAATCTGTGTACGGAATTTTTTGAGTTCAGTTCTTCATTCGTTACCATTTATACGTCCTTATTCCTTTCTCTCAATGTGAGTGAAGATAGAGTTCTTCTAATATTCAGTATATCTTTGACTTGTTTCTCATGATGTTTCAGATACATCTTATCTGAACATTTTTCTATTTCAAATACTTGAGGAGGGGTAGGAGTATAAACTAAGGAAGATGGTGATACCAAATTACAAGTTTGATTTCGAGATAAGTTAAATATGTAGGTGAAGGAAGTGGGTGGGGAACGGATGTGCTTCTTAGGTGGTAATTAGTTCTTAGGAACAAAGAAATATTGAGAATCAAATTGGTAATGATGTGGTAATATCGGTAGATGGAGTCAAAATAGATGTTGAAAGTAATTGGATTTGGTGATGAAACTAGGAATTGATGGATACTCATACCTACATCATATTATGTTCCACCTGACACAAGTTAATCTAAAATGAATCGATTCTATCATTGTTCAAGACAAAAAACTTACTCGCTTCAAATGCTACAAGAGCTTATTCAGAGGTACAGGGACATTATGGTTACTCTGTTTGACTCTACGGCGAGGTTCATGCCAAGGAAGTCATTCGGATACACTTGCTGATATTCTTATAATGTAAATAGTTGAGACATTACCCTACTATGTTAGGATATACACATTAAGGAGAAAGTTATGAAGCAAGTTCTATGAACAAGTTCGGAATCAAGTTACAGTGTTATGTTGCGGATGGGTTGATTTGGAGAGGGCAAAGGCTAAAGAAGAGACGGAAAGATTGATTTCTAAAGCTATTATGCAGGAACGTAGAAATATTCAGGCTCAAATTTCAACACAAATTGAGAATGCAATTGCCAATTTCATTCCTTCTCAAGTTGATGCATCCATACGAAGTTATATGTCCAGACATATTCTTCATGCTCATCCGGCTCAATCACAAACATCCTCTGTTCCAGATCAACAATATCAACTGAACCTTGCTATGAAAGTTGATCCTCAATTGCAACAGCAATACATAGCAATATGGTTGGCTCTCTAGATGATGTTTGAAAGAATCGTACAAATAACTAATTTTTAAATTTTTATTTTTTTTTATTTTTTTAAACAATTTTTTTTCAATTTTTTTTTTTTTTTTAAAAACATTTTTTTTTATTATTTTTTAAAAAATTTTTTTTTTATTTTGGTTAAAAATTTTTTTTGTAACACAAAATACATGTAGATGACATCTCCTGCCGTTCGCCTAAGAGATCAGGACGATCCTCATGATGATGCTCATCCTGAGGGGGAGAATAGTGCAAAGCGGCAAAAGACATCAGAGTATGAAGCTTATGTGTCTGGAGAGTCATCGTCTAGACATGTTTTTCAAGAGGAACAAGCTCCATCAATTTCAGGTAATCAAGAGCAAGATGATGATTTTGATTTTTGGACTGACTCTTATGCTTTAGATGATGATGAAATACCAACGAAGCAAGTATCATAAGACATTATGGAAGAAGTATCGCTGACCATTAATAAAGCTAAGCCGAGAAAGATGGCTGATGAGATGTTAAGACAGAGATGTACTTCAAGAGATGAGCATCAGTATCACATTGATCAGATGAAGAATTTCTTGAAGAGTGACATTGTCTGGGAGAGTAGAAAATATATTCTTGTCTCTCCACATCCACGAAAGACTACACCATTAGTTCATAGCTGTCAACAAGATCTTAAAGCTCCAACGTTATCTCTGATTAATCAAGACCTTTTGTATTTGAAGAAAGGAAATTCTGGACTCGAGAAGATAGTCTTGTCACTTTACAAGTTTCCTGTGGTTATTTTTAATGATGATGATATTGAAGAACAAACTTCCAGATGGGTAAATAAGTGTGTTCGAAAGTTTAATCCTTATGCTCGCTATGGTGTTGAACATTGGAAGAATCCTCATGCGAAGATTTTCTACATAAGGAAACAGAAAGAGCCTGGAAAACCAAAGGAAGAGGTTTATTCGAACTCAAAGATTATTCAAGTTGTCAAGACATACTGGGAATTGGGTCATGAACACAAGTTTATCACAGAGATTGTCGCAAGAAGAGCTAATAAGTACCTAGTGTCAATAACTGAGCCAGACTACAAGAATCTCAATAAGAATGATATTGAGGACATATACTTGTTGATTATGAATGGCAAGGTACCGGATTATGCAGATACAGGATTGCTATGGTCTTTATCAGTATTCATTAGAAGTACAGTGATATGGGAAAGAGTGCATGACTTCCAACTTGGAATTGAAAGCTATCAACAGAAGGTTAATCTCACTGCACCAACAATGACTTTCCCAGGAATTGAAGATCATGAAATGTTCTCTATCATCTATGAGCCTGTGCATGGAATTATTTACAAGAATAGCAAGAAAGAGAAACGGGTGATGAGACATTCAGAGATCCATAAGTTTTGTGATGCAACGTTAAATAGAGTGTTAGAAGGTCTGAAGAGTTATAATAATGATATCAAGTATGGGTATGTACAAAAAGATCTCACTAAAGATGAAGCAGAGTACTTGAAGTTGTTTGAAGAAGAGATTGAAGAAAGATTGAAGCATCGTAGACAGATGAGAAGATGGGAGATGTTCGTGAATAGAAGACCACTTGGACCACGAAGAGAACGCCCTGAATAATCGACCCTTAGGGGGAGATTGTTAGGATCATTAAAGTGTCGCTTATGTGATTTTGTGTTATTTAGTCATTAGTCTTTCATTTGTTAATGTCAAAGTAGTTTGTAATAAGGTGTATTATACTAAAAGAATGAAATAGCATAATTACCAAAGTCTAGGGACTAGAAGTGATAAGTTAGGAAAATAAAGGAAGGGAAGCCTCCTTCCCTCACCTATAAATACCCCTCTAATATTCATTAGAGGGTGATGCCTTGTAACTAATTCTTCCATTTTCCCTCCATTTTAATATCATTTGAAATTTGAATACTTGTCATCCTCTACTATTCTCTCTATGCTTCCATGATCGATATGGTTGATTCAAGATAAACGAGACCTATCACATTCTTATTAATCAATCAAAATTTTCTCTTGAAATATTAAAGAAATTTAGGATGGATTCGTGTGACCATGTTGATACACCCATGGTGGATCGACTTAAACTAGATGAGGACCCCTTAGGGATTCCAGTTGATCAGACTTAATTTCGTAGTATGGTCGGCTCCTTAATGTATCTCACTGCTAGTAGACCCGACCTTGTATTCGTTGTATGCATGTGTGCTAGGTATCAGGCTTCGCCTACCAAAAAGCACCTTGAAGCACTAAAACGAGTCTTTCGGTATCTTAAAGGAACCATTAATTGGGGTCTTTTATATCCGAAAGACACCGCTATGGCACTAACAGCCTATGCAGATGCGGACCATGCAGGTTGTCAAGACACACGAAGAAGTACGTCAGGAAGTGCTTAGTTTATTGGAGATAAACTAGTCAGCTGGTCATCAAAGAAACAGAAGAGCACTGCGATCTCAACAAAAGAGGCTGAATACATTGCCATGTCTGGATGTTGTGTTCAGGTACTTTGGATGAGATCGCAGCTTACAGACTACGGCTTTGTCTTCAATAAGATTCCCTTGTATTGTGACAAACACAGTGCCATTGCTCTCTGCTGCAATAATGTCCAGCACTCTTGGTCCAAGCACATTGACATACGACACCATTTTATAAGAGAGCAAGTTGAGAAAGGCGTGCTTGAATTGTACTTCATGACGACGGATTATCAGCTCGCGGATATATTCACCAAATCATTACCAAGAGAGCGGTTCGAATTTCTACTTCTGTGTCTTGGTATGAAGAGTATGTCTCCGAAAACTCTTAAACGTCTTCAGGAAGGAAAAGAAGAGTAAAGAATGGTCTTCCTATATCCTATGTAAATATGTATATAGCTAAAATCTAAAAAGAAAATACAAAAATATAAAACCTACAAAAACCATAAAAATCAGAAAATAAAAAATACCAAAGATAGTTTTTCAAGACATGTCTTCCGTTTATTGATAACATTTACGGACCTAGAAATGGCATTTCATAATGACACGGGTCTTTAAATGAAGATCGAACGGAAGTTCAAACTTTTCAAAACATGTCTTTATGGCTAGCAGTTATTTCTGACTGCAACCCGCTTTTCAAATTGAGGAAAACATGTCGTCAAAAAGATGGTTGTTCCTGACAACGGGTGATTAAGTTCTCCAGGGCATGGATTACTTTATATCCATGCAACTCCGACTTAATGTACGCTTCAGTGCATTATTCCTTGATATAGAAGAGAAGTCTTCTTTCTTTCACCAAATGATTTTTCGTCTATGATTCTTCAGAAAATTATTTGTGTTACTCACAGTGGAACAGTGTTGTTTGAAAATTTATTAGACTTGAATTTTTCAAAATTTGACACTCAATCAATGACTACAACTCTTTCAATAGAAAACGGGTCATTGATTGACGGGGAGAGTGATTTCAAATTTATGACATCTAACGAGCATATCAATTCATTAAATAATTGACTGGTAAAGGTCTTTGTGTTAAACAAGGTCTCAATTTGAAGGGGAGTCAGAGTTAGTTGTAACTCAAAAGGCCAAAGTTATGAGTATAGGGACTTATGTGCAATTTGCTTAATGTTATCTAGGCTTATGAATCTATAAGGACCATATGTGCCATTTCTGAAATTTGTTTAACCCTTTCTAATACATTAAACCTCAAAGAAAAGGACTAGGGAAGTAGAGGGAACAAATATAACAATATGCATAACTGTTCTGATATATAAGTGTCAGCGAGTTACTATTTGGTCAAACCTTCAAAATCCAGTCAATCATTTTCTCTCCAAAACCGCCTTTGTAACTTGTTAGCTTGAACCACTTGTTGATTTTTCAATTTCTGTGGCATTTCGTGTTAAGGTACCCATTGATTTTCGTTCTTTATCATATAAGCATCTTTTATCTAGAAAATGGTTGCCTAATTCTCCCTGAATCATACTAAATCAAAGTGTTCGCTTAGTCTCATCATCTAAATATTCATCTATGTTTGGAATGAGGTTTTCATTGCTGGGTTAGGTTAAGAAAGTATGTATAATGCCTCGTTATTGCTCTAATTGAATCCACACTTATTATCTTGTGGCTTGTATGATTTTCGTGATAAGTTTTGACTTTTATTAGTCAAAAATTTGTGTCTATTGTTGATTGATGTTTCTATCTGCTGATGTTTATTTTATATTGTTATATAAGTGCTTATCATGTACAATATTGAACCTTCTTGCTGGTTTGAGAGATTTTAGTATTAGCAAATTCATTTTTGTGCTTGGTAGCGAGTTGGGATCTTCTTGATAGCGAGTTAATATTATTATTATTTTACCATAAACAGGCAACTCGCTACCATGTAGCGAGTTAAGGAATATAATATTGTAATTTCATGAAAAGGCAACTCGCTACCCTATAGCGAGTTGAGGAAGATTTTTATAATATTAAAATAAGTAACTCGCTATTTTAAAATTTTCAAATTTTCCAGCGAGTTAAGTATTTTGTATATAATATTCATAGCGAGTTGTGTAGCGAGTTATGTAGCGAGTTGTGTGATATATTATTCTAGAGAGTTATCATTGTGCATTTTGTCAACACATTCCAAGGTTGACTTTAGTTGACCTTAGAATTGACCAAGCTCATCTAACACCATATATCTGTACATATGTCCTGTTGTTGGAATTATCTGTGCAGATTCTATGGCTGACATGAATATTCCTGCTGATAATGTGCCTGCTGAACAAGCTCCTACTGTCGCACCACCTACCAGAACAGATGATCAGATATTGCCTTTAAGTAAGTGGGTGCCCATCGGCAAGAGCAACTGCGTACTCGATGTACACAAGGCTTAGAGGAATCCTATCTTCTCGATTGCTGTGGCCTTACTGAAGAACACCAACTTCTTCAGGGCCTTCACTACATCCTCCATGATTCTGGCTATCTACATTCAGCAGTTTTAGGACACCATGTGCTTTAACTCATCTACTGGGTTGTATAATTGTCAGCTGGACGAGCAATGGTTCAATCTTCACAAAGATATTCTCAGGGATGCTCTCAATATCACTCCAGCCAATAACAACAATCCCTTTGTGGCTCCACCATCGAGTGATACTATTATCGAGTATGTCAACACTTTAGGATACCCTAGTACTCTCAAGAACGTGTCAGTAATGTCTGTTAATGCTCTCTATCAACCATGGAGAGCCATCTTGTCTATGATCAGCATGTGCCTTACTGGCAAAACTGCTGGATATGATAGGCCAAGACATCCAGTGCTTCAGATACTTTGGGGTATCATTCATCGCTCTAACATAGACTACGCTGAAAGAATTTGGGAAGAGTTTGTTCAATCCATACAGACGTTTCTCACTTACAGGAAGAATCTTGCTACGGTTGAACGAGGAAAGAAAAAGACCGTTCATCTACTTATTCCAAGTGTCAGGTTCACAAACTGATCATCCATCATCTGAGAACCAAGCACAACATTCATCTAAGGACTGGCTCGCCTCTTTACTATTTACATAATGAAAACATTCTGAACACTCTCAGGTTTGTGGGGAAGGATGGTAAGGAAATATTTAGGATGCTGATACCTGATACGCTTCTTACTAATGAAATCAAAGGAGCACCCTACAACGAAGATTATCAAGAGCATGTGGCCAAGTATCAACAAATTCTGGATGCAGAACGTGGCAAGGCAAAGGAAGGAGGAGCAACAGAGTCTTCTAAAACTACTAAGGTCACCAAACCCAAAGCCGCTAAGGTCATAAAACCTGCTGGTGGCCCGGCTCCCAAGAAAAGAAAGATGGTCAAAGATACTTTTGATGATCCCTTGCTTGCTAAGAGATCAAAGGCTGGTTTAGTAGGAAAAAGGCGCAAGGCTAAAAGTCCACTCAGGTTGATTGATGAACCCAGTGATGAAGGTGTTCCAGTTGAGGAACCTGCACATGATGATGAAGAAGCAGATATTCAACAGGCCCTGGAGCTAAGTCTAAAGGAGCAAGGGGAAAGAACTCAGGGACCAGCTCGTCCGGTGGTATTGAGAGAGCCTATCTTTGAGAAATTCCAACCGCTTCCAGAGGTGCAAGGAAAAGGTAAAGAGAAAGTCATTGAGGAACAAGCTAATCATGATCTACTCGCCCTTCAGACTCCAAAGAAGAATAGTCCTACAGAACAATTCATCTTTCAGAGGCGCTCTCCTATGCCCACTGAGTCCTCTCCACATGCTGAGTCGCCTTCTATGGATGTCAAACTAAATCTGACTGACAGTGAAACAGAATCTGATGAGGAAGCTTCTAAGATCAATGCTAGAAATCAAGATGAAGACCAGGCTGGACCAAACCATAGTGTACAAGATGAAGACCAGGCTGAACCAAACCATAGTGTACAAGATGAAGACCAGGCTGGACCAAACCCTGGTGTACAAGATGAAGGCCAGGCTGGACCAAACCCTGGTATTGCTGCCGAGTCTCAACTTCAATCGAGTCATGTAGTTCATGTTGGACCAAACCTTGAACACATGGACTTAGGGACCTCTGATGCTTCAACTCAGCAGAAACCAAAGCAACTGGATGAGGAGTTTACAACAACTGCTTACCCAAATGTTCAGGGAAATCTCAAACTGCTAACTAAAGATCAGGTGGTTCTTGAAGAACTGGCTAGCTCCATTGGAACCTTGTCCTCTCTTCAAAACCTTGATAAAGATCTCAGCTTCACTGATCAGTTCTTCATGGAGAAGCCACATGAAGAAGAACCAGGGAAAACCAATGCTGAAGTAGAGGTTCTGTCAATGGTTTCGGTCCCCATCCATCAACACACCTCCTCGGTTCCTCCAATGACCACTCTGGTTATTGATCTCACGAAGTCACAATTTGACTCTCCACTCCCAACATCAATAGCAACAACCTCAACAATCAAAACAACAACAGCAATTCTTCTACCACCTCAACCACAATAAAGCACTGCAGATCCAATCTTAGTGAAGCGCATAGGTGAACTCGAACAACATATGGCAGATTTGATACAAAACAACTTAGCCCTGGAGGGAAGGTTGGACAAATAAGGGAGCCGGCTATACAACTTAGAGAATCTCAATATTCCCCACAAGGTGAGCCAAGCAGTGGATGAGATAGTCACCGATGCAGTTAACTGGGCAATGCAAGCTCCACTTCGAGCTCGCTTTAGGGATCTGCCCACTATTGATATGAAGGAAATTCTTCAACAACGGATGTTTGAAGACAACTCCTACCAGACTCATGACGTTCACAATGACTTGTATAAGGCTCTGCAGAAGTCATTAGAGTTATATTATACAAATCAACGTCTAGCTGATCAAGAGTAAGCTCGTAAAAAGAGACAAAAGAGACGTGACGTACCAAGAACTCCTCCTGGGTCTCCACCTTCACAGCCACCACCTCCACCTCCTCCAGCATGCGCGTTTGGTGCTCTAGGTACTTCATTAGCATCAGGGTCTTCCCAGCTACCGCCACCTCCTCCTCCTCCATCTACTGGTTCATCTAAATTTGCTTAGCAACAAGGCAATAAAGCTCCAAGTTCATCCAAGTCGGCAGCCTTTGCATCATAATCCATGGCTTGGACTACATCTGACACTAGATATGAGTCTGTTGGTATCTTTGGGACTCACGAGCTATCTCTTACTGACTATCTAATGCAGGATGATTCCATTCCCGAAGAGAAGGTACTTTTGTCTGATGATGAAGACTCCGAGAATGATCACCAACCAAAAGCTGACGTGAGGAAAGACTGGTGGAAACCACTACCTGAAGAGGAAAGACCAGCCACTCTTGAACCTGCTTGGACTATTCCTTCTTCTAACAAGTCAAATGTTGCGAACAACTGGGCTTCTGCGTTGGCCACTACTTATGAGCCCCCAGCTGAGAATTCATTACTTGCCAAGACGGGAGACATGACGACTTTCCTAAAACGGTACTGCCGACAAGTGAACAAGACCACGCTTACACAAACATATTTCGAAGGGCAGGCTTAAGAAGTTGTTAAAGCTTTCTACCCAGATGTTATTCATCTTCAGTTCCAGATGGAGGAGTGTCACAAGATGCTCACAAATCAGGTTAACTGGGCGAATCCGGAAGGAGATCAAGTCAGAATCAATCTCAACCAACCGCTGCCTCTCGGTGGTCCTCCAGGTTATGTCACTATTCAAACACATTTCTTCATTAATAAAGACTTAGAGTATTTACGATATGGCAGCAAGGGAAGCTGTCATGTACTCTCGATTTCCAAGATGAAAGCTGCAAGCTATCTTGACTTTGGTCTTGAATTACTAGTGCTTGAGCAAATGTGGATTGATGATGTGTGTACTTATGACGTAAGTGCAAAATATGGCATCTTTCACTGGTGGTTTACTCAATAGAAGTTCTACATTGATAGACATAATTCTCTGTCACATCGAAAAGATGTCAGAACATACATGGGGATTCTTAGTGTCGTCAGAATTAAAGCCTACTTAAGATACAAATATGACTACTTGAGCGAAATTATCCTCCGAAGAGCTGATCACCAAGAACACACAATTGCTAAAACGGATTTCAAGAACCTGTATCCTAGTGACTTTGAAGACCTAAATTTTCTCCTTTTGCAAGGTCATCTCGGTTTAGACAAACGGATGCTATCAACTGTTGTCAAGTTGTGGACCCGAAACTTAGTGATTCGACAGCGGGTTGAAGACTTCCAACTCGGTATTGAAAGCTATAAAACTCAGCTGAACCTCACTAAACCAGGATGGGATGCTACAGGATACAAGTTCAAGCATGATTATACCATCATTGAGTCTCACCGAGCAGTCGTGTTCCCGGTCAACAACAATGAATGAAAGATCACGCGGTTCAACAAGATATACAAGTTCAGTGATGGCATGTTGACACGTATTCTGGAAACACTGGATTACAGAGTCAAGGAATTCAAGATCAAGTGGCTCAATCTGGGTATGAATACGCGCTTCTGGACTGAAAAGGACGTGACAAGGAGCAAAGAGTTCATTACCGCTATTGAAAGGCGACTGAAGACAAGAAGGATCTACCGTAACCTGGAATGCTTTGTTGGTGGATGTGTTCGTGATATTGACTATATGCTTCTTCAGAGAACTGAATGATATCGTCATTCCATTTAAAAGGTCAATATCATGTGTATTATATTGTAAACTTTGTACATTATATAATTATGTAGTTATCAGTGTTATGTGTCAGTTATGAATTTTTCAAGAGTTTCTCGTTAAACTCTAAATCATTTATAAAATCATCATAATTGACACTAACAGACTCCCTTACTAATTAAGGGGGGGCATATATAGGTTCTAATATCGACTTATATTTAATCAGACCACACCTTCTCCTAAATTTCTCTAACATATTTAAATTAATTGAGATCCTAAATCTCAAAGGGTTTAAATTTTTGATCAGGGGAGAGAATATGATTTTAATATGAAATCTAATAAAAATGTGATCTATTAAGACTTAAGTAGGTACTCCTCCCTCTATGTGCCAAACAATTTTGATTACCGATGCACGTGTTGAGGCGGAGCGTCTATAAATATAATCAAAACAATCAAGGTACAATGGCTTTGATATTTATATCACAAGTAACTTGGTTGATTTTTCAAATGGTTTATGGCAAGGTGAGTTATACCAAAAGACCGACCTAGTAATTACTTTATCAAAGTTATAAGGATGGTAAGGTTAGGTACTCATTCCCATGATCCCGCCAGAGCCGGAGGTATCTACCCAGGGACAATCCACTAGTTAGTGTAGAAGTCCTAGGTATGATTACAAAAGGAGTGTTGTGAGAATAAGGGAATAGTGCGAACTGAGATGGAGCTAGTACTGGAACATACCCAACAAGGTATTAGTAATGAAGTCTCGATAAGCACTGAAGGGGTTGAAGAATGAAAAAGAAATGTTAAGATAAAGGGTGAAAAGAAAGAAGCCCTCCTTAAACATTAGGCAGACACTAGGTCACTACATATGCTGTCAGAATCACATGGTTGATTGCTGACATTGAAGACCAGTATCATGGACCCAGTGATATGCTGTACGACCCTCCCTAGCCACTCAAGATCCCTCAAAGCATTCTTGTTTCATTTCTTACTGAGATCAATACATTTCTATCATCTCTCTCACTCCGAGTTAAATGATATTAAAAAGGTGGCAGTCCGCTCCAGCCTCTGACTACTAAAACCAAAAAGTATACTATAAAGTCTAGAGCCATGAGATCATCCATAAATTTCATTAGGACACTAATACAAACTATGCTTGCTCATCACACACTGTGATTATAAGTAAGATTTTAAGAGTCCTACGCATTATCCTCGTGGTATTGCCAGAACATCCGAGTGATACGAAAGTACTCACAATGAAGATGGAAATCCTTCTAGAGCCAACATCAAACAAGCTCTTGGTAGGTGACATGTGAGATCCACTATGGATTAAACTTGTGACAAATGGAAAGCAACAATGGTGCGATTCTTTATGAATCAAACTTGTTCCAAGAAGTGAATTGACGAATAGTTTTTGAAAAACCTTCTGATGTGCTCAACAACTGATTTTCGAGCACATTGACTGTGTATATCTCTCAAAACAAATGTGTTTCTGATGAAATTTGATTTTATGATATAAAATCGTCGATGTGTCACAAAAACTCTTTTCTGAGTGACACGCGATTGACTTTTAAATCAATTTTTCATTTATCAGTAGGTTTTCAATTCACTGGTTCACTTACTCCGTACTTTGTCTACTTTGAGACGCTCTAGTTTGAGAATGGCTAGCGCAGCTGCAAAACCCTGTCAAAGAGATTCTTTGGAATCCTACCTTCACAAGCAGTATTTATATTGAATAATGAGGAACCGTAGTTCTTGCAACCTTATTCAACGAAAGTGAACAAAGATACTTTCGTTTGTTTATCACTAACGTACACTTGCAGGAATCCCTGACGGTAGACGGGAGCAGCTGATGGCAAGAGACAAGTCAATTCACAACCCTATGCTCACACTTAATATTCCTTATCAAAGACATCATGATAATTAAAAGACCTACAACACAGCTTCCGTAACTCTGATGTGTGCTATCATGATCCATAAAAGTGTGAGCATGCCGGTCTGAAGGTCACAACATCACATGGAGGCAATACTACCACAAGGATGATTTGGAGATTTATTGTGGCTGATGATCTCAAAGAATGCTCAAAGATCACATAAGTTAAAGGAACTACGCTCAAAGACTACTACAGTATGTACAAAGAAATCAATGCATAAAGAATCAAAGACTACGAGCTGAACACAAGAAATTGATAGCTGAGCTTAATTTTGTATTTTCTTGCGTGACCTCCCTTAGGGGTAGATTGTTAGATATTAGAAAAAGACTCGATCACCCCGTGTATTTTACCGTTTATTGTTGCTCTTAGTTAATGTATAATGTTCGGTAATGGGCCGGGTAATAAACCCAACGTGTTAGCCCTTTACCAAGGCCTTAGACCAGTTTCATTGTAACTATATAAGCCTCTTCCATGCCATGGAAGAGGTGGGTTAGTCATTTCATTTATACAAATTCATTTTCTCTCACTAGAAAGTTCTCTCTCACTTTCTCTCTCTAGAAAGTTCTCTCTCACTTTCTCTCTCTAGAACTTGGCTAATCCACTAGTCATTCGATTGTGTTATGATTTACAATATCTTACATACAAGTTCCTTTTTCTTCAGTTCAACTTCATCATGTTAATGATTTGGTGCAAGGCAAGCATGATGGTTTCACTTTGGCTCTCCTTAAGAGTTTGCTTTCTAAAGGGTTGTGCACTGTCAAATCCATCCATCCCAAGTATTGTTTGGGGTTCTCTCAAGTCTTCAAATGAGCTATCAATAAGGTGATCTGCACGCATGATGACATCTCTTGTTAGGTTAGTTTGTTATTCTTGCCTCTTTTCCTTTTTAAAACCTTTTGCCCGGTGAGTAATCTTGAGTGTAAGTCAGCTATTAAGTTCAACACTTAGAAGAGAGTATTGCTATTGCCATTTTATCTTGGAGCATGCCAGGTGTTAGTTTACAACTTGTGACGGAGGCTTTAGTTGAACCATCCCCTCTATGGTCAAATATTAATGAAGGAAACCTTGATTTGAGTAAGCGGAATTTCAAGCACTATAAGAGGAAAATTTGTGATGGCTACCATACTGCGGCAGTCAGAGTTATTTTTTCTTCTGATGTCTATACTTTGGATTATGCATTTAAGCAATCACACTTCTCAACTTCCTTCACTTATCAATATGTTTCTATTATTTTTCAACCCTAACTAGGTCATCAGGCATTATATTGGTATATTTCACATTATGCTTAATTCTTGTGTTTCTATGCAACATGGTTCTACCATATTTTCACACAACATACATTATTGATGCATTCTGTTGTTCCCAAACTTGGATCTAATACCTTAGCTTGTAAGGTTATTGTCACCTTGGATGAATCCAAACTAACAATGAGAGAAACTTTGTTAAGATGTTTCACCAAAGGTTATGCGGAATCTAACCTTTTTAGGGTTTACAACTTTTTGAGAGAGAGAGAGTTTTTTTTAGAGAGAAATTTTTTATCAAAAGTGAATGAGAAGCTGGTAAGACCAGCTTAAATACTCCTTGACCACACCGACACAAAAGATTCAACACTTGCCAAGAACAGTCCTCCATCTTTCAATCTTTATCCATCTTGAGAGAAAACACTTTATATGCTTTTACTGAAAATAGACAAATAACACAATAAGTCCCTCAACATACATGTTTACCTATTGAGACTATATAACTCAATACAATTAGGAGTTGATATGCACACCACATAAACTAATGTGCACACCACAAAAATGCATATGTGATATTGTATCATATGCATTACATATATGATTTTGTGGTGTGCACATCACTTTGTGTGGTGTGCATATGACCTCCCCAATTGAAACCGTACAAGTTAAGTTAGTAACGTTTCTATTATTAAGCTGACTTATAACTAAAAGTGACAATGAGCACGATTTATTTATTGTTAATACCGCGTTATGTGAATAATAGGAAAATGTATTACTGCCAATCAGTTTCATTCTTATGGTCTAATTTGAACTATAAATCTATAATTTAGATAACTACACTCAATTCATATGTAAGTCTCACAATTAGTCTCAAAACTTTATGCGATTTTAAAGTCGTTCATCTCCATCTTCCTCATGTATTGCATTTGAGAGAGATCACTAGTTCTCCATATTGATGTTCTATATTACTACGTGCTATAAGTTTGCTGAGGGATGAGGTACTTTGATTTATCATTATATTCGTATTTTGTTATTGTCTATTATGTTGTGTTTATCACATATTTTTGGATATTTTTATAGCAACATTCACGCTTCAATTAAGGAATTTTGAAAAGATCCCATTACAGTTTATTATGAGTCCATCGGTTCACTTTCGATTCAATCTCTTGAATTATGTGAGTATACAACTCTTCACATATTTTATCTTCTACTTTTATCGGATAGTATAGTTTTGCGTATACATTTACAAATTAAAGCACACGATATGGATATATGATAAAATGAAACTGAGTTTTAATAATACAAAGTTTTCAACAATGTCCATATAATATTTTAGTCAAAAAAAATGTAGATATTTTATGATTAGTTCACGGCTTTGACTTCAAGCCGTTGAAGAGAAACGTAAAACTGAAGCGATGTGCCAATTCGGAAAATTTGAATATTTTACTTAATATGTATGTTGTTTTTCTCTTTTGTAATAGATATGTAACATTAAAGTAAGTAACCGAGTGAACATAATTGGACACATACGGTGCAAACGGTAAGCCGGAGAAAAAGAAGCTTCTCAAGTTGACGGTGTTGGTTGTAAATCGTAGAACAGGGTGAAGATAATCAATATTTACCAGAGGTATATGAAATCGTGTTATCACTTTTCAAAAGAACCTATTCGACCTTAATGCATGGGTATCAAGAATATCTCTTTGGGATAAGACCAAATGTTTGCTCTTGATTTAGGCACAAATTAAAGAACCCTTTTGCGTCAAAGTGTTTAGGTTTTTTGTGTACTTTCCATGCAAGTGTGATTTTTCTTTATAGGAAACTCAAAGCCCAAATCATGGAGTTATGATAATTAATCGGCCTATTAATTACATCATAATGTCATCCATGATTATAGGAAATAGTGGTTACATGACCCATTAAACGTGGTTATTAAATTGTAGTTGTAACTGCCATTTGAATATGTCAAAAGCAGTTACAGATAATTGGAATTCAATTTCAGCTTAGTTTCATGCTAATGATTTTACTCCCTGAAGGATCAAACTACTCGGTTCCTTGAACATACTCACAAAAGAGTATTGCTCGCTGAACTGAACCTTCATCAGCCTGATACCTGAATTAAAGTATCACTCGCTGAAGAGTAGACTCTTTGATTCCTCCAGCAACCTAAATTCCATTCCATCACTATCAGAGTCAGGGTTGTTCAGTGACTTGATGGGTGTATACTCCGTATCTCCAAACTCATTTCTAGGTCTGACCTAAAGCCATCAATTGAACTAAATTTTTAACAATCCTCTCCAATTTAGTACAATTCTTTTTGTATGAAAATTAAACATAAAACAAAACAAATGCATAAATGAAAATATATTGAAAATTTAATTTCCATCTTAGTACATTACACGTTTAAATATATGAGAATCAGGGTGTTCTAAAAATTGAACACTTCAGCCCATTTGAATAACTGAAGATAATATACACACAAGTTTTCAAACACTTGCCCCTGTCCATATCTATTTTATGAATGTTTTAAGAGTGATGTGCGATTTCCTTTAACAGAAACTACGTCAGATTTTACATTTATAAAACCCTAACTACCTCGAATATTCCTACGCACTAAAGAGCAGTGTACCCTATCGTGTATAGTGTAGTGATTGGTAAGTACGGGTGTCGACCCAAAGAATGGTTTGTGTCTCTAATTGTCTAATTGAAAAAACTTTCTACCTAAGAAAGCAGTAAAAGAGCGCATTCGAGTTTTTGTAAGATTATTAGGTGATAAGCCTTACTATCGAAAAGGGAATTGGTAAAGTGGCAGATAACTAGAAAGGATGAACACATTTAATTATTATGATCTCATGTGCAATGTCTAATCGCAACCTTAGAGGGGGTCTAAAATCATTAGGTCCAATTTGTAATTGTAACCTAACCTATGTTTACTGAGTGGAATGGACTCGCAAGGAGAATTAACCTATTCTCAGTTCACAGTGATTAAGAATTCCGACTAACCTATGAGATATGCTCGGCACTAAAAGGTGGTCTCCTATTAGGTCGCACTCCTAACTTGGTATTTAATACTAAGGGCTCGCCTAATGGATGTAGGTCGAACAACTACTAGGATTGGTCATCCTGCAGTTAATTGCGCCTGTTAGGGTTAACAGGATCACTTAATAACTAGCGCACACTCAACCTCAAATCAAAACTTAGACAGGATCACAAGGATCTATAAGCACACTACATAAATTATTCAGGAAGGAAGTGATAAAGACAACGAGATCATAGAATAATAATCAAAGAGATAATTAATAAATTAAAAGGGGACCAACAATTAATAAAGCATAATAAATAATCATAACATCAACAATTATATTGCTAGATCAATAATCAAAATAACTAAATTAAATTGATCACAAAAAGTTGAAGTATAATTACAAATCGTGCTAGACTAGTGCTCGCGACCCTTTAGTCGAATGTCATGACAAACCCCGAAGGATCGCCCCATACCGGGACCGTTCGTCCATTTTCCTCCTTTTTCTTGCTGGCGGCTTACTCACCCATGAACAGGAATGAATTAATGATTTTATTTTCATACGTGTAGTATAAATATTACATATAGAGTTTGATATATGTACACTTCCAGCCCCTCATCTTCCTTGTTGTTTATAATTAATTCATGAAACTTTATAACTTTTGAACATAATTAGTCCCTGTGATGAGTCATAATTACGGCGTAACTAGTGTGTAGAGTTACGTCATAATTCATCTGACGCGGCATTCCATCATTTAGAAAAAAAATAATTACGGCGTAATTCTTGCGGGCCAGTTACGCCATAATTCTTCGTCAGCATAAATACTTTTGCCATAATATTTAACTACGGCGTAATCCATTGTGTCAATTACGCCGTAATTCCTTCCATAATGCAGATTTTGTTGAATAATTCCGTTTTTTCGCATATTTTCCGTTCCAATGCCTTTAATTACCTGAACCTGAAATATGAATGAAATACAGATTCTTATAAAAATAATATAAAACAAGGCAATAAACGCGGGAATTTGATATATAAAAGTATTAACAATTTGATGTTATCAAATATCCCCCACTTGACTTCTACTTGCCCTCAAGTAGACCTTTTAAATGATTCTCAAAAAGATATCTCCCAAGTTATCACGAAGATATGAATTTAAAAATTACCTATTCTAGATAATTCTAAACCGAGCACCTTACGAAAGGAAAAGCAAATCACACTCATACTCTCACTAATCTATGTGTTTCATTTTTGGTGATCACTTAACTACTCAGTCATGGCGAGTATTCTATCATAAGCTTGGAAAGGATACTAATCTCCACCATTAGAGTCTAGATGCAACTATTCAAAAAGGCAAATGGGTTGACACAACAAAAAGGCTTACGAGGTGAATCATCCTTTTAATGCAATCTTTACCAATACCAAAATTCCAGAAAAGGCGACAAAACCACAAATGCTCATCCAAATCCATGAACGAGACACCTATGATTGCTCAATTCCTTTACTCGAATAAGCTAAAGGTTAGGATTTAGAATGAAGGATAAAGACATGGGAAACATTTATAATTGGTGTAACATAAAGACACGAAACAAATAGTTTTCTAAGTCCACAATCTCCCCGTCGCTGATCGCATTCAAATCCCATAAGGAAAAAACGAGGGTCAAGAGTCAAGGGGTCTTCAAACTATACGAGTTAATGCGTAAGAAATGTAGTGTAGTGCCTTATAATCTCCATAAACAAGGCAATAAAGATGCATTACTTGGCCTTCATCATCAATGAACAAAAATTATGTGCTAAAATTTTTAAAATTTTAGGTAAAATTAGCACATAATCTAACCAAATATTTCAAAATTACTCATTTCTATCTTCCTCCTCCCACTTGAGATGTACAATGCCCTCACTGTACAAATATAGACTTAAATAGGAAGGAGAGATAGAAATGGTACATGTTTATAATTGCTACCTGTTCAAATACATCAAAACGGATATCTCTAATCAACGCTAGCTAAACAAGGTGCACATAAGCTAATTTATAATTTACGATCATCTAATACTAATAAACACTTTCTTGCAGGTTCTTTATTTTCTTTATTTTCTCTTTTTTTTGATGCAAGACAAGCATACAATAAATCACAATACAGACACATATATACACGAGCATCCCCCCACTTGAGATCAACTATCTTCAAAACCCGACTTTCATCAAATCCCTTTATCTTAACCCGCGACTTTTACCAGTGAAACCAAAATAAACCAGCAACTCCCTGATCATGGACTATAGAAACTATAGGGTAAGCTAGGCGATTGGTGTAACGAAACAAACACATATAAGGTTACAAAATAAAAGGAAAGGCTCAGCAGGTTATACTAAGGGTATCTTGCACTAAAGATGAGTGCAACAAAGGGGTTAACAGGGGGATTGACTAATCAGTGTGAAAAGTCAATATACACATAACATATATAGGCAATTTGGGGTTAATCTTATAAATTGCCTTTTATCGCAGCTACACCGATTACACTAGGTGCAATGCTCATTTTGGTGGTCTCGAAAAGATATATCAAGACAAGTTCTAAAGTCTACTACAGCTACCGACACACTTATTTTTGTTAAATTTATGTATAAGGGGAAAACGGGAAGGCTTATCCTCACACAATGAAATATAAAGGGTAGGTGTGCTCAGTAAAGTCTTAACTAGTTAATTAATGAAAACATGTCAAAATTTTAGTAATGGAACATTTTTCAAAAAAACTAAAAAAATAAGGGCAAGTATAATTAAAGGGGCGTTTATTTCTAATCCCTTCCCCTATTTGAGGCAAACTTAAGCATATAAAATTAAAATAGGAAGGGTTAGAAATGGAACAGAAAACTCCCCTGGATTTGCTCGGTAAGATGAAAAGACAACATGCTCTAAGCCATGCTCCTAGTTTGCTTCTTCGAGCAACATCCACAATCCCATCAACAGCCTATATAACATCCAACTACTCCGGTTTAGAATGCTTCCTTGCAGCTTGATTAGCATCCTAGCACCACTCCATGTGCATTTACTTGTAAAGCTACAAGAAAGACTAATACCAAAAGCATAACTCCGGATAAAAGCATAGTAGCATGAAATGTACAGAATAATAATACAAGAAATACAATCCTAACTCACTTTCAAAGGAATCACGGTTGCATTTAGCGTATGCAACAAGCCTTTTAAACCAGTTGATGGCCTAAGTGGACGAGTGAAGTCTCATGAGGGTTTCCGAAGAACATACCCACAAAGTTCATTTATCAAATATACTGGGTTTTGTAAAAAGTTCAAACATTTTAAGATTTGCAGGAAGGAACTACGACATAACCCATGGAATGAGTTATGCCGTAATTATGTGGTTTGTCAAATTTGAAAATTTTGTTAAGACTAGTTACGGCGTAACCAATGAAACCATTACGCCGTAACCATATGAATTACGCCATAGTTGTTGTTATTCAGCAACTAGTTTACCACATAACACGAGTCTAGGTAACCTCGAATTTCGTCCCCTTGCTACGAGAACCCGCAAAACCAAGTAAGAAACATACAAAACCAACTAAATGCCGAAAGGAAATGAAATAAACTAAAAGGATAGGTCGGGTTGTCTCCCGATAAGCACTTTTCTTTTTAAACGAGTCTTTAAGTTAGACTTAAGCCTTCATCACAAGCTACTTGGCCATATTCAAACGTGTCCAATCCTCTTGTCATCTTGGCTCTTACACCAAGATCTCCTCAACCCGTTCATAATGTCTCACCCTGCACACTATCACAACTTGTGCATTAAATGTGTAACAACAATAAAACTAAGCAAAAGAAGAGGAGCACACATTAAAGGCAAAACTTAACTCGGGAATAATACCACATGAATAAATACATCATGGTTGGCAATCTTAATATTTAGATACATGCGACATTAGAAAATATTTTAAAAGTTCAAGCAATGCCAAAATTATTTTTGGTGTCCCATACCTGGTGGTTAGATACACCGTAACAAGCACTACCAAGTTACACCATAACCAAGTCTGAGATGCATATTTATTTTTGACAAAACTAGCTACGCCGTAGCCAGATGAACTGGTTACGCCGTAGTTGAACAGGCTACGCCATAGTCGAAAGAGCTACGCCGCAACAAACACACAATCAAACACGCAAACATTCAGAAATAAGAGAAGAACAGAGGGTCAAGCACTCACAAACAAACAAACATAAAACATATTTCAATTAAATAATCAAAAACTACAAAAATCGTTCCCCGGCAGCGCGCTAAAAACTTGATGCGCAATTTTCTTTAACAAAAACTACGTCAAGTTTTACATTTATAAAACTCTAACTACCTCGACTATTCCTACGAACTAAAGAGCAGTATACCCTATCTTGTATAGTGTAGTGATTGGTAAGTACGGGTGTCGACCCAAAGAACGGTTTGTGTCTCTAATTGTCTAATTGAAATAACATTCTACCTAAGAAAGCAGTAAAAGAGCGCATTTAAGTTTTTATAGAATTATTGGGTGATAAGCCTTACTATCGAAAAGGGAATTGGTAAAGTGGCAGACAACTAGAAAAGATTAACACATTTAATTATTATAATCACATGTGCAATGTCTAATCGCAACCTTAGAGGGTGTTTAAAATCATTAGGTCCAATTTTTAGTTGTAACCTAACCTATGTTTACTTAATGGAATAGACCAGCAAGGAGAATTAACCAATTCTTAGTTTATAGTGATTAAGAATTCCGACTAACCTAAGAGATATGCTCGACACTAACAGGTGGTCTCCTATTAGCTCGTACTCTTATCCAAGTATTTAATACTAAGGGCTCGCCTAATGGATGTAGGTCGAACAACTACTAGGATTGGTCATCCTGCAGTTAATTGCGCACACTAGGGTTAACCAGATCACTTAATAACTAGGGCACACTCAACCTCAAATCAAAACCTAGACAGGATCACAAGGATCTATAAGCACACTACATAAATTATTTAGGAAGGAAGCGATAAATACAATGAGATCATAGAATAATAATCAAAGAGATAATTAATAAATTAAATGGAGACGAACAATTAATAAAGCATAATAAATAATCATAACATCAACAATTATATTGCTAGATCAATAAGTCAAAATAACTGAATTAAATTGAGCATAAAAAGTTGAAGTATAATTATAAATCATGTTAAACTAGTGCTCGCGATCCTCTCGTCGAATGCCTTGACAAACCCTGAAAGATCGCCCATACAGGGACTGTTCGTCCCTTTTCCTCCTTTTTCATGCTGGCGGCTTACTCACCCACGAACATGAATGAATTAATGATTTATTCATTCATACGTGTAGTATAAATACTACATATAGAGTTTGATATATGTACACTTCCAGCCCCTCATCTTCCTTGTTGTTTATAATTAATTCATGAAACTTTATAACTTTTCACATAATTAGTCCATGTGATGAGTCATAATTACGGCGTAACTAATGTGTCGAGTTACGTCGTAATTCATCTGACGCGGCATTCCATCATTTAGTAAAAAAAATAATTACGGCGTAATTCCTGCGGGCAGTTACGTCATAATTCTTCGTCAGAATAAATACTCTTACGATAATATTTAACTATGGCGTAATCCATTTTGTCAATTACGCTGTGATTCCTTCCATGATGCAGATTTTGTTGAATAATGTCGTTTTCCACATCTTTTTCGTTCCAATACCTTCAATTACCTGAACCTGAAATATGAATGAATTACGTACAGATTCTTATAAAAATAATATAAAACAAGGCAATAAACGCGAGAATTTGATATATAAAAGTAATAACTATTTGATTTTATCAAAGAGCCAAAAGCCCAAAGCTCTCTAAAGCGGCAAAACTTCACATTCACATATGTAGTTCCCTTTTATTCATGCACCTACTCTTGTACTTTTTCAAAAATTGAACTATTAAGAATTAAACCCGCAACCTGAACCTTCAGAAGGACTAAACATAACCTTAGGATGATATGTAAATACATGTGATCTAGTACACTGTACATCAAGCTTTCCATATTGAATTCAGCTCCTAAGTTTCCCAGGAGGTAATTGGGTGTCTTAATGCTCAGCGACTAATTTAGACTTTAAACCCATCCTATTAGCTGATTTATAACCAAGTCCCTTGCCAAACCTTTCATCAAGTGATCAACTAGATTTTGTTGAGATCTTAAAAACTCTATAGAAATCACCTCATTCACGATAAGTTCACTAATCATGATATGCCTAACACCTAAGTGTCTAGACTTTTCATTGTACATTTGGCTATAAGCCTTTGCCAATGTAGCTGTACTATCAAAACAGATAAACATAGGTGATATAGTTTTAGACCAAAATAAAATCTCAAGGATTAGGTTTTTTAACTATTCAACTTCCTTACCATCAACTGCTTAAGCCAAAAACTCTGATTCTATTGTTGAACTTGTGATGCAAGTTTGCTTCTTGGAAGCCCATGAGATATCACTTCCCCCACACAAGAATACCCAGCCACTTGTTGAAGAGTTGTCTTTAGTGTTTCTGATCCATCTTGCATTAGTGTATCCTTCTACAACTGAAGGATATCCATTATATGATAAACTATAATCCATAGTTTTCTTCAAATACTTCAGTACTCGCTGAACAGCTTGCCAGTGCTGAGTACTAGGATTACTAGTGTACCTACTCAGTTTACCCACTGTAAAAGCTATATCAAGCCTTGTACAAATCAAGAAAAACATAAGGCCGCCAATCACCCTAGAATACTCAAGCTGAGACATAACCTAACCATTATTAGGTCTCAGTTTCTCACTAGTATCCATAGGAGTACTCACTGGAGTATAATCAAACTAATTAAATTCTTTGGTACCTTCTTAATATAACGAGACTGAGAAATTGATATTTCATTACTTTCGTGTTTGATCCTTATGTCAAGGATAACATCAACCTCCCCCATGTCCTTCATAGAGAACCTTAATGACAAATATTCCTTTGTTAGGTCAACTTGAACTTGGTCAGTCCTAAAGATCAGCATGTCATCAACATATAGACATATGATGACTTCTTTACCATATTCATCAAATTTGTTATACATACATTTGTCAGATTGGTTAAGAAGATAACTATTTGACAAAACCACTTCATCAAACTTTTGATGCCATTGCTTAGGAGCCTGCTTCACTTCATATAAGGACTTAATCAGTTTACACACCTTGGTTTCATTTCCAAGCATGATGAAGCCTTAAGGTTGGTTAATATAGACCTCCTCCTCTAGTTCACCATTCAAGAAATATGTATTCACATCCATCTGATGAATAATAAGATTGTGAATTGATGCCAAATCAATCAACAGTCTTATGGTACTGATACGTGCCACTGGAGCATAAGTATCAATGTAGTCTATCCCTAACTCTTGTCTAAAACCCTGAATGACCAGTCTAGCCTTGAACTTTTCAATAGTTCCATATACCTTCATATTTCTTTGAAGATCTATTTGCAACCTAGAGGTTTGCAACTAGGTGGTAGATCAGCTAACACCTAAGTGTTGTTGCACATTATGGAATCCATCTCATTATTTATTGCTTCTTTCCAAAAAGCAACATCATAGGACTTCATTTCTTCATCAAATGTTTTAAGGTCATCCTCAATATTAAATCAATAGGAGTGTTGGTCAGAGACCTCATCACTTCTACCTTTAATTAAATATAATTGAAATTTAGGTCCAAATGACTTTGGAGTCCTAACTATTTTATTTTTTCTAAGATCAGGTTACCGAACCACAACTTGTTCAGGGACCTCTGAATCACCAATATCATCAGTTTCATTTATGAGAGACCTTTGACTTGGACTAGGTATACATGAGAATCTATTCTCATAAAAGATTGCATCCCTAGATTCAATTATGAAATTAATTAAAACAAATTCATTAGGTTTTATAACATAGAACTTGAATGCCATAGAGTGTTCATCATATCCAATGAATATGCAATCTATACCTCTATCACCAAAAGTTTTCAACTTTGGATCAGGAAGTCTTTTAACCGCCCTACAACCCCAAACTTTGAGATAGTTCATGTTTGGTTTCCTTTTGGTCCAGAGTTCATAAGGAGTAGTCTTGTTCCTTTTATTAGGAACCTTATTTAATAAATAGAAAGTTGTTAACATAGCTTCACCCCAGAACTCATCACTCAGTCCTGATTAGGACAACATGGAATTAACCATTTCTTTTAGCACTCCATTTTTCCTTTAAGAGATACCAATTTGTTATGGAGTATTAGGAGCAATCATTTCATAAATTATACCATTATGTAATAAAGACTCCTTGTTGTAGTTCAACTTTAGTTTTAAGCACTTTAAATTTATCTAATGCTTCATCCTTAGTATGCAATAAATAAACATAACAAAACCTAGAATCATCATCACTAAAACTCACATGGTATTTCTTATTCCCCAAAGAGGGAGTGGTATGCAAATCACATAGATCAGTATGTATGAACTCTAAGAGTTTAGTTTCTTGATTTACATTCTGAAAAGGTTACTTAATTATTTTGGTCAGCATACAAGTCTTACACTTTTTAGTTATATCAATAGCTGGGATTAACCCATCCTTAGACATAACTTGCATTCTTTTAAAGTGAACATGGCCAAGTCTAGCATGCCAAAGGGTTGAATAATTCAGTTTAGAGGTCGAAACAAAATCTGAATGAACCATATCATTAACAATGTTAAGCCTGAACATTTTACTACACAAATAGCCAAAACCAATAAACGTACCATGTTTAGACAAAACAAATTTATCAGATTCAATCACTTGTTTATATCCAAGATTATTCAAAACACTAATTGAAACCATATTCTTTCTAACGTTTGGAACATGTAAAACACTAAACAAAGAAACAATCTTTCCATAACTAAATCTAAGATCTACACAACCACGTCCATGCACTAGGGCTGTTAGCTCATTTTTCATGTGAAGAATTGATCCATCATTCAGTGAATCATAGGTCTTGAACCAACATCTATTTTTGCACACATGAATAGTAGCGCCAGAGTCAACCCACCACGTAACATCGTCATCTTGCACAATGTATGTTTAAGATATATATGTAACATAATAAACCTGAAGAGATTTATTAAACATATTATGACTTTTCAGAAAGTTAGCTGCACTAGTCCTTGAATTATTTATGCCTAAACCATTAGTCTTATTACAATTCTTAACACCCATTTAATCCCTTTTCAAGTGTCCAGTTTTGCCACACTTCTAACAAATCAGTTTTGACTTCTTACTAGGATCAGTTTTGTTGTTATCATGATTGTTAATACAGACAAGCCGTACAAACGTTTATTTTTTATGATCTTTCTATGTTTTGTCGATAACAATAATAAAATCATTCTAAGTAGAAAATAAAGTAAATAAGTTTTAAACCAATAGTTTTCTATCTCATTACAATTACCATACACCAAACTACATACATTTTCACTAAACTCATGGTTTTGTACATAAGTCAATTAAGCTTAAAATTGTGTCATGAACTATTATAGTTTGTTACTTACACATAAGTAACTACACAATTAATTTTACAAAACTATACATTATACAAGTAACACAAAGTTACTTACACATCTATTTTTAGAATTTACTTAAACTAAAAATACATTTTACATCATGCATGACCTCATCATAATCTTTCCGTATCTAAACAAGATCTTGTGAGCGACGTTGTGAGGCTTTGTACCGGATAAAGTGTAAGCGACGTTGTGAGGCTTCTCCGCCAGACAAGGAGATTGTGGACATAGTGTTTACAAACTCTCGAGTTGGGTACTCGGGGAGTGGAGTAGGGCAAGGAAGGTGTCCTTGTAGCCGAACCACTATAAATACTTATGTCACGGTTCTATCTTTCCTTTCCGTATCTTTTACTTTCATTACTTTTATTATTATATTTCTTGCATATATTAGTATACTCATCAATATCGTCAAACTTCACATAAACTTGATATATTTATTTTTGAAACGTAAATTTAAATCGGAAAAACTATTCAACCCCTCCCTTTCTAGTTTTCCATAATTGACATCAAGAGCAGGTTACTAATTTTTTTAATATACTGTATTTTAAAATCTTAAAAATCGATCAAATAGATTTCAAAAAATATAAAGAAGGGCAATCTATGCAAGGACTACCACTCTTTGAAGCTAATAGTTTTATTGATTGGAAAAATAGATTTGAAACTTATGTGAAGTCTAAGGATATTGATCTTTGTCATATTATTGTTGATGGTGATTACAAACCCGTTTTTAAAAACTCTACTACCGGTAGAGATGAAAGTGTTCCTTACGAAAGACAAAGTGATGAACATAAAAAAATGCTTTCTAAAATTAATGAGGCTAAAATGGTTTTATATAATGCTTTGCCTAAAAAGGAGTACGAAAGAGATTTATACTTAAAACGGATAAAGACATTTGGAACTCTTTAGTAATCACCCATCAAGGTAATAAACAAGTCAAAGACAATAAAATTGATTTGTTTGTTCAACAATATGAACAATTTTTGATTTTAGATGATGAAAGTATTGATTGTGCATTTGCTAGATTTAATACTATTATTTCATCCTAAAAGCACTTGATGAATCTTTTTCAAGTCGTAATAATGTTAGGAAGTTTCTAAGGGCACTTCCAACCAAATGGCGACCAAAGGTAACGACCTGTATTTGAAGCCAACCCAACCTCCTCGTCTCCCCCTAATGCAGCCCCACTCCCCCCATCAAACACCCCAACCAATCGTGTGTCACCCCATTAAAAACACAGCCATCGAGAATCCACCACCCTTCTACCTCTCCCGGTCTAAACACAACCCCCTTTACACCCCCCAAATACTCAACACGGACCATCCCTCCCACACGGTAAAGCACACCCACGACCAAGTACCCCACCTCAACTTGCACTGTATATAGAGTACAACCCTAATACCCCAGATATAGAGTCATAAACTACTGCTAGCACCATACTTGTCTAGGATCCTAATCACGCATGAAGCCCAACTCTAAAAACCACCTAACAGTCCCATGAGCCAACAAATAACACAGATCGTACATAAAGTTAAGGAAGTTCTAAGTGGCACATCCAACCAAATGACTACCAAAGGTAACGTACAAAAAAAGGCGTCACAAGCTATTGTTGACACAATCCAACTTGACGAACTGATTGGCAACTTAAAAGTATATGAAGTGGTTCTTGAAAAAGATTCTGAGGCATCCAAAAAACGAGAAAGAAAGATACAAGTCACTAGCTCTAAAAGCCAAAAAGGAGTCAAGTGACCAAGAAACTTCCTCCTCAGGAAGTGAAGATGAAGAGTACGCTATGGCGGTAAGGGACTTTAAGAAGTTCTTTAAAAGAAGAGGAAGATTCGTACGACAACCACATGATGACAAGAAACCCTTCTGGAAAGTAAAGGAAGACAAAAAGGGAAAGGTTGATCAAAAGTGTTTCAAGTGTGGCGATCTGAATCACTTTATAAGTGATTGTTCCAAACACTCCTACAATGACCAAAAGGCATTTGTTGGAGGGTCATTGAGCAATAGTGATGAAGAAGTAAATCTCAAGAAGGATGAGATTTGTCTCATGGCACAAGAATCAAACGAGGTACATTATGACTCTCTTTATTATAGTAGCTCTTCCTTAGACGATGAAACCTTTTAAAATGAATATAAAAAATTGTGCAAAATTAGTCTTAAGGTTATAAAAAAAACAAGCACTTAAAAACTAAAAATGAACTTCTAGATAATGAGATTTTCGAACTAAAAGAAAGGTTGAAAATGCTAGTGAAAAATAAGGCACTTGATATAGAATGTAACTCGTGTTTAGACCTTCGTACAAAAAATGACTCACTTGCCTCAAAACTTGCTAAGTTCAAAAATAGTAGTCATTACCTAAAAGAAATGCTTGAAAACCAAATATCACATAATGATAGAAAAGGTCTATGATGTACAGATTGTAAAGCTTCAACTAGCAAGGTTAAACAAGTTAAAACTGTTGAAAAGGATGTTAAAACACCCTCTGATGTGGCGGATCCCACGGATCCCTTTAGAAAGGATCCAGCTAGCATAGATGAAGGGATCCAGGCATTTGATATAGCTAGAAATAAATTAAAAACTTCTATACCTTCTAAAATGGACTTTGATCATGTAACTAAGAAACCCTCACCTACTACTACTATAGAAAATGCTAGATAACCACCAGTTTTAAAACATGGTCAAGTACTTACAAAAAGTAAAATTTAACTGAGACCTAAAACATCACTTAGGAGACAAAACACCATATATCCTAAAAGCAACTACATCCAAGTAAATTGGAACTATCACCCACATAACGAATATCAATTTTAACCTCCCAAATTTGTTCCTTGGTGTAGAACCGTAGAGGGGGGGGGGGTGAACATGTTTTTCTTGACTTCTTTAAGTTTATAAAACTTCAAGTCTTAAAAGAGCCAAGTGGTGTGCTAGTCTACTTTGTGGTAATAACAATAAGTAGATAGAGAGAAAGAGAGAAGGAGAGACACCATGATATATACTAGTTCAGGAAGGGGGGTTTAGTCATTCTATATGTCCAGTTGTGAATCCATGACTCTAATACTACACTAGTATCCTTATGGTGTATAAACCGTATTACAATTAATTCCACTAACTTTCAACAAAGCTCGGCGCTCATAAAGAAAAGTTACTATCTATGGTATTCCGTTGTCAGAATCTACCCCAAAGAACCCATGATTCAACTTATCCTATAACTCTAGATGCCTTCCCCTTGGAAGATTTCCAAAACCCTAACTAGATCCTCAATGATCTAGGCTTGATCCCACGGATACAATACTTCCCTTACAACTCGATTGGATAAAAAAATAGATGGTTGAACCAAGTCCTAACCTAGCCTAAAGACTCGATTCTAAAGAAAGGGTCAAAAAATACAAGTATGGATTAGGTACTTGTGTTACTCTCTTGTGGAGATGTGTGTTCTTCAATATATGATAGAAGAGAAGATTAAGAACACAAAAGGTGTTAGACTTGGAGGATTAGAAGAGAGAAAAGAGAAGAAAGAATGTTTGCAAGAGGTGAGGAATAAAAAGTCCAAGGGTGGGTATTTATACGCCAAGAGTCTTAAACTTAAGAAAATAATTCACAAGTGGCGCGTTGCCCATGTCTCAGCGTGTGGCCAGCGCGCCAGATTCCCGAATTACTTTCTTCAAGACTTTGGCGTTTTACATACTCGTACTTGCTAAACTCCCAATTGCACATTCCCGCTATGACCTTTCAATCATTCTTACACTCAAAGTCAACCAACTTAAATAGCCATTTGATAAAAATATTTGTGAAGTGTTTAAAAGCGTTTTGCTTATCTGATATTGTAAAGAGAGAAAAGAATTATCGAAAAGAGGTATTTTAGGTATTCCTCAAAGTGTAACTAGCTTAGTTGAGATCCGACTAAAGATTTGAAATAGCCTGTTAGAGTACAAGAGAATATTATTGGAATATTCTTTGCTTGGAGAGAAAAGGGGGATGAATTTCAAATTTGAATTTCAAATTAAATTAGCCACATGTTGGATAAGAGAGAATAGGTTATGAATGATTTGGCATAATGTGATAGAAGAGAGCCTATTGATCTTGCTTTAAAATGGATGGTGAGGATGTGAAGAAGAGAGGTAAGACGGATTGGTGAAGTGGCAAGATTTATGGTAGAGAGAAAGTTATGTTTGTTGTGTGAATAGAAGTGTATGTTTATGAAAGGAAGTGTGTTTGTTTGAGATGAGAGTTTAATCCAAGGGTTTAAAAGAGAATGAGGTATATTGCATTGATGAGGTGGCTTGATCAAGGGTAGAAGAGAAAATGTGTTTGTTTGAAATCAATCCAAAGGTGGAGAAAAGAGTGTGGGAACTTAGATTGATGAAGTGGCTTGATCAATGGTGAGGATAATGATCTGGTGAGGAATTAATATTAGAAGTTAAAATGCATACTAATGTGATATGAAATAAAAATGTTGTGGAGAAGAAGTATGAATATTGGAATGTGGTGTGAGAATATTATTAGATAAGATATGGTATGCGAACTTTGGATTATGGGAATGAACGGGAACATAAGGTACAACAAGTTAAATAGCAATAAATTATGTACATAGTAGTAACAGACTGCGAGAAAGTCAGTTGAGCATAACTAAGATGATAAGATTTCGTGTATTATTATAAAGAGTAAAGTCTTTAAATAGTGAGAGAAAGTTGAATGATTGAAAGATGCAAGAAGATGAAGATAAGGATGAAATCAAAGGATTGTTTTGGGTTTGTAATATATTGCCAATAAGATAGAAAAGAGTATTCATATTCGATTATAAGATTGTTTAGGAAGAAGGTGTTTGGAGTGTGTGTGTGTGTAGAAGAGATGCGATCATTTGTGGGGTAAGAAGGGTGGATAAATGATTAGGAGGAATGGGTTGTAGGATTGTGTAGAAAAAAAAGAAGAGTAGTAGTGATAACATATGAGGAATACATGCGAGTTTGAAAACATTTATTAGGTAAGGAGGAGCGAAAACACACAGCATAATTAATCCTCTAAATACCACGAAACACATTTAGACAAATTAGACTTTAAACCATTAAAATCATAAAGGATTGATCACTAATCATCTTGATGCAAACAAGCTAAGTGATTTGCATCTTTAGTAAAGCATATCCCATAACGGGAAAGGATGTGTTTACGCAAAGTGACCTTTGACTTAGTTTGACCAATAAGGGAGTAAAACCCGTTACGTGATTAGGAACAATGTAAATATGGATTAAGGTCAAATGAATACTTTTGCTTGTTGGTATGTTGAAAACATGATCATACTAGGTTTAGAAATAAGTTTCAGCCTTTGCTAGAGGCGTTTGATAAAAAATTTGTGTTGGTGTTTTTCGTGTGAAAAATGGGATGGATTTGTTTTGGCTCCTCTCTAAGTCTTAAACATTCATTGGAGTGTTCCTACCTGCTCAAATATCATGTACAATTAACTTTTATTAATATCCACATGTTTTCGCTGTAAGAGGATAGCCGACATAACATAAATCCGTAAAAATGGCAGTTCGGCTGTGGGTGCGCTTATCACGCATAGATTCGTGACCAGCGCCCCTTACAAGAAAACACGGTTTTTACGGATTTAGCTATCGTATTGTATTTTTATGTTTTGGCGAATATATATTTGTCATCATAAAAACATAAAGGAGATCGCGTAGTCCAATGTTATTCACCCACAATCTCCGCCTTTTTGGATGATGACAAATAAAATTTCAAAAGCAAATAAAATTCCCAACAAAACGAAGATGAAGACCGCCATGATAGTAGTTTGCGTCTTGATACTTGGCCCTGGTAATTTGTGACGCTTGGAGAAAAAAGGATGGCATGGTGTGTGCCGTCACCTATGAGTCTACAAGCTGTCTGTTACCCATGTATGTATACAATTTCGCTTTCATAATTGCTAACTTTTTCCTAATCTTCTTGCTTTGGTTTCCTTCCCCCCTTTTGTCAAATCAAAAAGGCGGGATCTTGGTATTTTATTGGAAGGTTCATATCTTTATAAAGAAGAGAATAGATACCATTATACGTGCTTCTCCTAGATCATTTCTCCCCCTTGTTTCAAGGCGGGGATCCATGGGTCAAGAGCATCACATTTGAGGTGTTCTTGGCTACATCTAGCAATAAGCAAACGTGAACCGACACAAGCAACAAACATATACGCATGTTCAAGTTCATAATGGGTTAGCTTACCATTTGGAAACTTGGAAACATGGATTAATCATGTTCAATAATACATATAGATATGTTTTGCAAAGCTATATGGATGAGTACACATGTAGATTATTGTGACTTTGTACACTGTTGCATATATTTATATACATATTTTTACATTTTTATGTATAGTTATTTATGACTCTAATTACTTTTTTGTTGAGCATAATAGAGGTAATAAACACATGAACAAAACACATTTTATTAAGAACCATATAAGTTTCACATAAGTTCAACAATTAAGCCTATAGCCATATCACATACTTTCAAGATGTTCTACTCCTTAAGATTATCCCTATATTCTTCCTTCCCAATGCCGTTTTCAATGACACAACTCATGTTGGTAGCTACGACAAGCATGAGTTTTATTGCCTTATTGATAAAGGAGAACATATCCCTATTTTCTTCTCTAAGATCTTTGATTGAGTTGATCATATTTATTGTGTTTTCACAAAAATAAAGTATCCACGCTCAATGTGATTTAGACTTAGGGGATTCTCTATCTTATCCTAAATCCTATCTTGCCCCATCCCTCTTATTAAAGAGGGGGAACTTTGATGTTATAGATCCTAGTTCTCACTTCCACACTGGGAGTTTGAGGAACGACCACATTATCACCATTATCTTCTTCATCATTAAGATACAACTCTACATTAAAGTTTGAGTCTTCAAACGCCTTATTGTCAACCACACTCTTTGTAGAGTTACCTTGGTTGTCCGGAAGCATCATTCTTAAGTAGTGGTGATGATAGTGATTACATTGATATCCTTTTATAGTGGTGAGATTTTGAGTTAGGTATAAGATTTAGATTTAACAAGTAGCTCTTAGGTGATTAGACATAGTACCTTTGATTCCTTAAAGTTTAAGGTAGTTATGCCTTTTGTAAAAAAAGTACTTTATTGGGAGAATAACTATGCTTTGGTGATTTGCGATTCTAGTTAAGATTTAATTAGGATTTGGTTGAGATTCGAAGAATAAGTTACACAAACAAGTCCCTACAAATATGCATGCATGCACCATGATTTGTCTAGCCATGCATGATACTTTCATTGTAGTTTGTTGTATAGAGATCCTTAATCATTATTTTTGGATTTTTGAAAATGATAACTTTATTCTCATTGTGTTACAAAGAAAATACTTAGGATCTCGGATGAGTGGTCCAACTTATCAATCCTACTTCAACGTGCATTTTAATCCTTCTTGGATATTTTACACATACTGGACACATAATCCATTATACAATAGCAAAGTGTTGCTAAGTATAATATCTTGGACTTATGGTCTATGTGTTGTGTCACCATTGATAATATTAAATACCATAGTGTATGGCGAGTTAATCTCATAGTTTCTCGGAGGAGATGACAATATTATAATGTTTATTAATTGTGTATTTTAGTTCATATGCAATACCATACCGAATTCGATTTCAAGAGAATTCTCTTTAACTATATGAGTAGTTTGTATGTTTGCATAAAGTTCTTTTCTATCTAATTCACATAGCATGCAGTCAACACATAAAATGAACAAGTTGACACAAATACATTAGTTTCAACACAAGGGTGAGTTGTGATCCAAAATGATTTTGTCAATGAATTTGTCTATTTAATCTTTCATGTCTATTATGGGGGAATAGAGCATGCAATGTAGTGAATAAGTCTATTTCACACATTTGAATATGTAAGACGATGATTATTACAATACTGACAAGATGTAGATCAGATTTCTTATTCATAGCACATAAATTTGACATGTAGAAACCGAGATACTGTCAATCATAGTTTGAATAATGCATTGACATCTATCCTTCATCTCGAATGTTGCTTAACTTACATGCCTTTCACAAAAGTCCTAACACATAGCACATAAACATATAAGCTCTAAGAGCACAAATATCACTAATAGGGCATGAAAATGACCTCTAGACTTCTACTCTTATCTTTTACCCCTCACTTGCTTAAATAAATATCCTATGGTGCATGTCAACCATGAACAACCTCAATTAGACTCGTGCAATTTGGACTTTGGAAAATGTCATGCAAAAATCCTAAGCTTGTATAGTCTTAGACCTAAGTGTCCTTTTATTTAATTCACCAATTACTTGTTCTATTGGGTGACCTTTAGCTTCTTTTCGACTCTTAGGATAGCCTTCATCCGAAACATTAACTTGTAATGACGGCGACCCATTAAGATCTGGAACTATGGGTTCATTGATCTTATCACCTTCTACCGAAGAAGATGAATTGGGCTCAGGCAAGCTCTCATCAAAGGTAACATTTAGAGATTCTTCAAATCTCATTGTTTCCTTATTAAGCACTATGTATGCTTTACTAGTTTGAAAGTATCCTAAAAACACACCTTCATACGACTTTGGGTCAAACTTGGTGAGATGTACTTTAGTGTTAAGCATAAATACTTTACAACCAAAGACCCTAAAGTACTATAATGACGACTTCCTGTTCCTAAGGATTTTGTAGGGTGTTTTGTTAATGAATTTTCTAATATAAAACCTATCAAAAATGTAAGTTGTCATATCTAATGCATGACACCAAAACTTTTGTAGAATGGATTACTCATCTAACATAGCACTATAACACCCCGTGTTTCAGGGTCATTTACGACGTCAATAAATACACTATTTATTTTTAGTAGTGTACGCGTTTACT
This sequence comes from Tanacetum coccineum, assembly GCA_026074375.1. Classification (NCBI taxonomy): domain Eukaryota; kingdom Viridiplantae; phylum Streptophyta; class Magnoliopsida; order Asterales; family Asteraceae; genus Tanacetum; species Tanacetum coccineum. The sequence continues at coordinate 44,741 of BQNB010040634.1, forward strand.
TTTAAATCGTAATCGTTAAGTTAAATCGCGTAAGCTAAAAATTATCATTCAATGTAAACGGGCATCAAACAATTAAATGTTTACATCAAGCAAGTGTTAAGTAATTATTTTGAGGATAATTATTAACTTTGTACATTTTATTTTTCTTGGTTACGTAAAGTGTTTATGTTTCGCGATAAAATACGTTTCGCAATAAAATACGTTTAGGCATTCCTGAAACCACCAAAACGTTTCTACGCTTCAACAAATATCCACAATTGTACCCAATACTCAAAATTTACAAAATATATCATCACATATATGTCTATGGCCGGATTCAAAAGAGAAGACACAAAAATATCTAGTTTAAAAACATCCTTCCTTGATTTTATGCGATGTTCTCATGTTTTAGGAACCAAGGCTCATATTTTCTTACTAACTCAAATAGTATATTGACCAAGAATTCCATGAAACCCTCCATATGTCTCTTGACTAGTCAAGGAAGTATATAAGGCATTAGCTAGAAAGATAAACACACACTTCTCATTTCTTTGGTGAAAATTAAACATATTCTCCCTTTTTCCTCCTTTAGGCCACAGCTACACCACAAACACATACAAAATCCATATCAAACTTACTTACAACATTTACACACATTTCTACATGATATCTAAGATAACCTAAGGTGTTTACAAGGATTGGTTAAGCCTTTACAAGGGTTAAGTAAGGATAAAGGAAGATTAGGGTTTTGCTTGGAATTAGGGTTTTCAAGTGTTGAAAGCTTGGGTTTGTCATATAAACAAGGGTTTAGATCATATTTTTCATCATCATACTTCATATTAAGGTTTCCTAAAATCCTTAATCTCTTTACATTCATGATTTTATGTGTATATAATGGCTATGTAGTTAATCACCATCTAGGAATTTATTTACTTGTAAAAATGGATTTTTATTCTTGTTTATGATTTGGGTAAACTTTGTTATATGATATATGGATGTCATGGATCATGTTAATAAGCAATTATATACACTATATGAGTGTTGGTTAGGTTATGTAAAGCATATATAAGTAAGAGTATAAAAAGTTACTTATGAAAGTTCATGGATAAATAAGTATGTACACATTTGGATCTTGTGATTCTTTGACAATATATGGACTAATCATGGACTAGAGACCCTAAGGATATAAGACATGTGATGTTGAAGGTTGTAATGGAATTGTAACAAAGTGGCTAAACTAGAAAATTATAAAATCAAGCTTAAACACTTTTTCATCAAAAATATCAAAACATTCTGTTAGAATTCGAAAATAAAAGTATTTATTTTATATTTTTATGAAATACTACACCTCATGAGGATTCTAAAAAGGTAAGAAACTCGAAAAACCGATTTATAACGAAGGAGATACGCTAATTACAAGTTATACGATAATAAACGGGTTTATAAAAGAAATTTTATAAAAACAAGTTATAAAATACTTCTGATATATAAG